>BTPG01000005.1:65820182-65832820 GCA_036245525.1 Semisulcospira habei
CGAGTGTACCATTTAATTTATGCTCGGAGGCTCTCCGAAATACATCTCGATCAAAGCATTTCTCAGAGTTTCAGGCCTGTACGTACACAAATACCTGAGATACTCGTGTCCACACACACACACACACACACACACACATACATACATACATACATACACGCACGCACGCACGCACGCACGCACGCACACACACACACACACACACACACACACACACACACACACACACACACACACGCACCCTTCTTTTCATAATCCATTTCAGTCGGCACACGTACCAGAGGTTTTCTGTTGCCTTTTGAGCGTAACGAAAGGAACTCTCCATTGTACAAAGGAGAAGAAGAGCAGAAAAGCCTTTCATTTTACGACATTCAAACTTCATAATTTATGCATAATTTATGTAAGCCCTTTTATCCAGTATTAATTGTAAGACATACTAGGACTACGACATTCAAACTTCATAATTTATGTAAGCCCTTTTATCCAGTATTAATTGTAAGACATACTAGGACTACGACATTCAAACTTCATAATTTATGTAAGCCCTTTTATCCAGTATTAATTGTAAGACATACTAGGACTACGACATTCAAACTTCATAATTTATGTAAGCCCTTTTATCTAGTATTAATTGTAAGACATACTAGGACTACGACATTCAAACTTCAAGTTTATGTAAGCCCTTTTATCCAGTATTAATTGTAAGACATACTAGGACTACGACATTCAAACTTCATAATTTATGTAAGCCTTTTATCCAGTATTAATTGTAAGACATACTAGGACTACGACATTCAAACTTCATAATTTATGTAAGCCTTTTATCCAGTATTAATTGTAAGACATACTAGGACTACGACATTCAAACTTCATAATTTATGTAAGCCCTTTTATCCAGTATTAATTGTAAGACATACTAGGACAGTTTTTGAAATGAGATATTGCGAATTATTAACCTTTTAAAGTCTATGCGGCGGTTTTAATCGTGACTCATCTTTTTCAGGTGATCTTTTTGTTGGCGTGCTTGAGCTACTCCGACCTGACGTACAAGCGTAAGACGGTTCTATACGAGTACCCGGGGTGGGCCATCGTCATCGGTTGGATGCTGGCCGCCATCTCCGTCATCTTCATCCCCATCATTATGATCTACAGGATTTGCTCCGTCCAGGGAACCTTCGTCGAGGTAGCAACTTAACCCTTTTAGCCCCAAGGTCCCATTTCTCAAATTTTGAAAGTGTTGCCTAATGACTATGTTAGTATGTACAGTTGCAGGAGATTGATTGACCATGATAATTCAAGGGTAGTGCCAGATTAGCTTGGCGCCTTCAGGCGCCAAGCTAATCTGGCACTTCCCTTGAATTATCATGGTCAATCGATCTCCTGCTGTAGGGACTCGGAGCTAAATGGGTTAACCTTTTACATCCTGAGGCTGACTTTTTACCACTTTGTTTATTATCATATTAAGACTACGTTACAGATCAGGAGATGGATCAACCATTTTAGTCCAAGGTTGGTGCCGGAATAGCTTGGCGCCTCGGACAGGGGTTCATGAGGATTTATGTCCCTTGAGGATGTTTAGAGTTTGCCTTGCCCCCCCCCCCTCCCCCCGCAGTTAAGGGGTTAAGATACCACAGATTAGCACTGCACCTGGACCTTTCACGAAAAACAAATGCATCACAGCAGAACCTTTCTTGAGCGACCACCCTTATGAGAGACCAAAAGACAGTCTGTTAGGCGCTTCCAGCCATCCAAATGATGGTCTTTAATGACAGGGGATGCTGTTTGCTCTCTTCTCTTCAGAGAGCACATGTCTTATAAGATCACTGTTTTCCTGCAAAAGGGGGCGGTCGCTCCAAACAGGTTCTGTTGTTCAGCCTTTTGTGTTGCATTTTCAGGTGAGTGATTATGAATTATTTCACGGGTTACTTTGCAGCGCGTGAAGTACCTGGTCATGCCACGTCTGCACAGACATCAATTGCGTGCCAACGAGGACATGTCCAAGGTCATTTTGGTGGAGGATACCTTCTTCAACAACCTTGGCGTCAAGGTCGAGGCCGGGTCAGGCATCGGGGATTCTCTACTGTCGGTGCGTGGAGAAAGCAAACGGCCACGACCAGGGTCAGATGGACGTGTTTCTACCAATGGACCACTTGGAAATGGAAAAGAGAAACGGTGTCAGTGGTGTCGTTTAGTTCATGAAGGCTAGATTCATACCAGTGTTACGCTAGCGCTACGTAATCCTGCGCTTATTGAAGCAACGTTAGGGGCCAAATAAAATCAAAGTCCTGATAAAACTAGACCACACTCCAGATAAAGAAAGCATTCGTAGACACCCACCCCTACCCCTTTCCGCCCACGCCGGACAGTAAGCGCACCAAAGGAAAGAAATAATTCACCAGAAGAACGCGTTCGTAGATCTATACCTTCTGGTCAGTAAGCGTACCAAGGGGAACAACACAACGCTAAACTTGTACGTGAACAAACGATTAGATCCGTTTATGTGCTGGGCCCTTTCAGGTGGCAAAGAATCTCAAGCCGACAAGAAAGATATAGTCTAGCAGATGCCCTTCATAGACGATCAGCCGTTTACGAGATCAGTGATTTTCTTCAGAGTAACAAAGGTTTGGGTATATCAAAATGAGGTCTAGTATGAAAAAGCAGTGCGCACGCGTTTTAAACCGCCGGAGGATGGAGACATTTTTCTGTAGCACATTTTGTTTCCAGTACGGCTGCAGACGAAACCTCAGTGGACTGTCGCAGCCATGTTCACTGGGGATCAGTAGTTTACACCGGCCTGATTGTCACCCTGTATTCAGTGGTAGTATGCACTATATGTCACTTAAAAGGATTTCATTATATTTTTTATGTTTATTTCCACACCTCTTTATATTAAGAGAAGAAACGATTACGAAAAAGCATGCCTTCAGCTCAAATATCGTTGCTGAACAATAAGTTATCCCAAATCACGCGATCGACACATGATACAAGATGCACGCGGACTCGTTGCCGTGAATTTCGGTGTACCGACGAGTTCTTTCGATTTGTTCAACATAAGCTTGTTTGTTTCCCCAAAAAGCGAACGTGCAAAGTTGCTTTGTGTATTTTTACGTCTTGTTAAAGATTTGTCACGTTTATTTCCATTCACTTTACCATCACTTTGCCCGTTTCATTTTGACACCACAGCACCAAAACAAAACGCAACCCACAAAAACAAACGCTATCTTCGAAACCGATGTCTGAAGTGCCAAATGCTACATGCTGTAAAAGAGAAAGAGTGCCACACATCTTGGTTTTAACTGTCATGGCTGAACAAAGTTTCGGATCTTGATTAATTATTTATTACTGTAACATTGAATTTAATCAGTTGCACTGACAAGCTGTGTTGTGATGTGTGAACACTGCCAATGTAGTCTCAGTGATCACTGATGGTACAGCACACTTCAAACTGAAAGAATACACAGCACAATGTGAACACGCTTGGAAGTTAAATCCTTGCTTTGTTTAAAATTAAACCCTATCTTGCTAGCAGTAGCCTACTGAATAAAAGAGGAACTGTATTTTGCTGCTCTGTAATTTGCAGTTTGTCTGCATATTGACATTTCAAGTTCGCTGCAAGGATTCTTAGCAGCTGGCATTAGCACGGACACTCATATATATTGGGATTAAAACGAGAAAGAATAGGGAGAAAGGTGACATATAGATGATTTAATAAATCAGTCAAGTGATAATATGAATGAGATATGTTTTATGATAAACTGCTAGTTAAAGGGGGTGGGGGAGGGGGGTTGGGGGGGGGGGAGGGAGGAGGAGGAGGCACATACTTTATAATGTAAACATACTATTTCTTTCAGCGTTTCCATCACCCACTCATAACACCATTGGGCTCGATGAGTTCTCATGTTTTATTTGAGGGATTTACAAACTACATGTACTTGCTGCTGTTATCTTATTTTCTTACTGGCTTTGACATTTCGCTGTAAGATTTACAGTCCCATACTTTAAGCCTGTCCCACCTAATGCACTGATTGATATGTGTGTGTGGGTAGTGATTTGTTTGAGGTGGCAATTGTGGCCTCACCTTTAAGTTCGGTGCCCCTCTGCATGTGGCCACCAGTACTATTTACAGAACTGATGGCTGCATGTGCAGGCTAGTTCACGGTATCACTGATCACTGTGTACTGGGCAGCCTATTGTTTGAAGTGATCAGTGGTGGCATCATTCATGATGTCTGTGTGCATTTGGCCACTATTACTGTTTACAAAGGTGCTGTTTACAGGACTAGTGGCTGTGTATGCATATTAGCTCTGTTACTGTTATCAGGTGTGGCCTTATCTCTAAGTTTTTGTGCCCCTGTACATGAGGCCAACAGTACTTTTCACAGAACTGATGGCTGCATGTGCAGTGTGATTAACTGTACACATGAGATTTGTAGGTGGGCAGCTAATATCCAGGCAGTCAATACAAGCCACTTTCTTAACCTCAAGTCTCTATATAGGTTTTACAGTCCACTAATGCCCATCGGTATACAATTGTGCATGTCTTCTGTGGGTGTTCTGCGGTTTTGTGTGTGTATGTGGGGTGGGGGTTTAAAGAGGGGTGGTATGGCACCTATTACCATGTTCTCATGTTGTATGCTGATGTGTATGTACAAAACCTACATTACAAACAAACATAAATAAATAATTTAAATCTTTATAGTTATTTGGGTTTAATGCCCAGCGGGCGACTAAGGCCATCACACGGCGGTTAAATAAATACAATAAAAGTAAGTCAAAGATACCTGGGACATATGAATGCTAAGTAACGGATAGATTATGAACATGCATATACGTACATTCTTTTGTTGGGTGTTCTGCGGTTTTGTGTGTGTATGTGGAGTGGGGTTGGGAACGGGCGGTATGGCACCTATTACCATATACTTGTATGTTCTTATGCTGTATGCTGATGTGTATGTACATAACCTACATTACAAACAAACAAAATAAATAAATTAATAATTTGAATAAATAAGATAAAGTAAGTCTAACATACCTGAGACATATGCATGCTAGGTAAAGGCTAGATTATGATCATACACAGATGTGCATGTCTTTTGGTGGGTGTTTTGCGGTTTTGTGTGTGTATGTAGGTAGTGGCTGGGAGCGAGCGGTACGGTACCTATTACTATCTATATATGTGTATATTTTCTTGTTGTATGCTGATGTGTATGAACAACTTAACCTGCATTACAAACAAACAAAAGTAAATAAATAAATAATTTAAATGAATGTTTATTTGGGTTTAACGCCGAGCAAGCGACTAACGCCATCTCATGGCTGTTAAATAAATAAGATGAAGAAAGTCAAGATACCTGGGACATATGAATGCTAAGTAAAGGATAGATTATGAACATGCACAGATGTACATGCCTTTTGGTGGGTGTTCTGCGGTTATGGAGTGGGGTTGGGAGTGGGCAGTATGGCACCTATTACCATTGTAACCGGACTTCTGGTTAGCTAGCTTCAACTAGCCTGGCTGGCTTGTGTATTAGATGGTCAGACCTCAATGGACTGCCCATCCAACGTGCAAGTCACTGTGCCAGTCTAGTTCAGTTTTAGCTACCTTTTAAGTCCGTTCCCTTTTTAGGTTTAGGGAAGGGTCTGGAGATTGCTGTGGAGTGTAATCTTCAAGTCTTTTACACTGGTCTCGCATGCGCACTCACAAAATATGTGTGTCTGCCTCGCGTTGTGTTCAAAATACCAAATCGCGCAATTGACCTACCACAGTATCCAGCGAAACCCTAGTTGATATGATCGTAGTAGTGACTGATTATTGATAATGTACATGTGTATATTTGTATAATGAGTCAGGAGACTCATTTTAGAGGGAGGGGAGTGATGTCACAGAGTGCCCATTATGTATAGTACGAAATGGTTAGTGTTAAATAACTGAGTAGGGTTAAAAGTTAGGTCAATGACCGGTCACGAGATAGTGACTGAAACGGAGTATACCTGTGACCCGCAAGGTGACCCAGAAAAACACGGAGATCAATGACCTAGAATAATTGTATACCTTGTGTGAGAAAGAGGGCAAATTGTATAGGTATAAGTGGTACGAAAGGTCAAGAGGTAAAAATAGCGCAAACATTACGAGCCGGCAGCACTGCCGGAAAACAGAAAAGCTATTGGAGGAGGGTATTTCAGTACTTTGTCGCTAGACTGATTTCCTTTGTATAATGATTGATTGTACATTGCTTAACGTCCCGACAGCAACAAGGCTTTCTCAGGACGTGCCTGCACTGCTTGTGAAAAAAAAAAAACACAAAAAACCCCCAGAACATTGAATGTATGTCGCCAGCCGGTCAAATACGTTAAATAAACCTAACACATGGGGCCTAAATAAAGCTAAGACCATTTAGCAACACACATCCAATATCAAGAGCTACAGGCAGTGCAGACAGTAGGGAGAGTTTTAAAAAGGCAAATACAGGTGAATGGACAAAGGGTAGACAGAAACACATGCCCCAGAATAGAGAGAAAAACCCACCCTGTGGGGCTGAGTCAGGAGACTCATTTTAGAGGGAGGGGAATGATGTCACAGAGTGCCCATTATGTATAGTACGAAATGGTTAGTGTTAAATAACTGAGTAGGGTTAAAAGTTAGGTCAATGACCAGTCACGAGATAGTGACTGAAACGGAGTATACCTGTGACCCGCAAGGTGACCCAGAAAAACACGGAGATCAATGACCTAGAATAATTGTATACCTTGTGTGAGAAAGAGGGTAAATTGTATAGGTATAAGTGGTACGAAAGGTCAAGAGGTAAAAATAGCGCAAACATAGGCAGCACTGCCGGAAAACAGAAAAGCCTCGCTATTGGAGGAGGGTATTTCAGTACTTTGTCGCTAGACTGATTTCCTTTGCTTCCATACACATCTGTATATGTATGAATAGAACTGCGTTGGGGAGAGAGAGAGAGGCAAGGGAGGAAAAAAAACTGACTAGTCATCTAGACCCAGTCTGCAGCAGCACCCTCATACCGAGGATCAAAATCAGCGTCAATGAGACCAACAAGCAGGGTTGGAAGATTTAACGATATAACGAATTAAATTTTTGGTTAAAGAAAATTTAACGCGTTAATGTTTTTAAAAAGTTAAAGAAAATTCAACGAATTAAAAAATAAAAGTAACGATTATCGATTTTTTTCGTTAAAAATTTCGTTACTTCAGTTCGTTTTTCCACCACGAACAAACAGGTGCCTATGCGCAAAACCGGTTTGACCCAGGTGGAGCCGGTTTGAGGCGGTTTGGAGGCTCTATGCTTCTGGGTGAAAAACCTTAACGGATCCCCTTTGCTTGAGAAAATCATGAGCGTAGATTATCCCAGGAAGAGGCATAGATCCTCACGAGCCCCCTGCAGTTGCGGGGGCTTATGAGGATCTATGCCTCTTTCAGTTTGGTGGTTTTCGTTTCAGGAGTGAGAAGGCAGCAAAGATTGGACAGTTGAAAAACAACGGAGCCCCTTTGCTTGAGAAAATCACGAGCGTAGATTATCCCAGCAAGAGGCATAGATCCTTACAAGCCCCCGCAGTTGGGGGGGGGGGGGCTCATGAGGATCTATGCCTCTTTCGTAGGTACTCCAAACCTTCTTTGCATGACTAAGCGCGACCTAAATTTCACCCATTTTCCATCAGTGATGTTAACCAAAATACGCTGCATATATCATCATCATCATCATCAGTCCCTTGCCCGAACTGGGCGTTGGGGGGACTGAAAGGCAGCAGCAACAGACAGTGCTCTCCACTGAGTTCTATTTTGGGCGGTGGCAAGCAAGTCTGGCATCTCGAGTTCGGTCCATTCTTTTATGTTTGCGACCCAACTCTTTCTCTGACGACCTCGCCGACGACTTCCTTCGAGAGTGCCTTGGAGGATAGTCTTGGACAAGGCGGGTGTTGTGTCGGGTCACGTGGCCAAACCAAGCAAGCTTGCGCCGTTTCACGGTTGCCAGAAGGGGTTCATGTGGGCCCACCAGGGAAGTGACGATGCTCCGTACATATTCGTTGGTCTTGTGCTCGCGGTACGAGATGCGGAGCAACTTCCTCAGGCACTTGTTCTCAAAGGCCTGGATTTTCTTTTCTGAGTCTGCAAGCAGTGTCCAAGTCTCACAGCCGTAGAGTAGAATAGACACTACGAGGGACTTGTAAAGCCTGTACTTGATGGTGAAGCTGATGGAGTTACTTCGCCATATCCTGTCCAGCCTGGCCATTGCGGATGTTGCTGTACCTATCCTGATACGGATCTCTGCTATGCAACTACCGTCTTTGGACAGGGTGGCTCCCAAGTACTTGAAGCTATTGACCTCTTCTAGCTTCTGGCCGTTCATGTGAATGTTGCTGCTGCTGTCGCTTGTGGTGTTGATCATCACTTTGCTTTTATCCGTACTGATCTCCATGCCATAAGACCCTGCGCTACTTGAAAGTTTGTCTGTCAGGTTTTGGAGTTCACTATTGCTGCCTGCCATGAGGTCAATGTCGTCTGCGAATCGAAGATTGCACAGGGATCTGCCACCAATAGAGATTGAAGTATGGTGGTCGTGGAGGGTTTCCTGCATGATCTTCTCCAGGAATATGTTGAAAAGGACAGGAGAGAGCAGGCATCCTTGACGGACACCGATCGTCGTCCTGCATATATCAATAAAATGTATACTGGGTTGTAGTATGGTGTCTACTCTTTGTGTTCATGTGTATTTCTGTGCTTATTTTTTTTTTAACATGTTTAGTACTTATATTTGTGTTTTGCTGGCGTATCTATTGTTCATGATTTGCCGCGGCGGCACAGCGTGCGCGCGTTGTTCACAGCACACATCCACTTTTCAATCGCCTTGCGTGTCGCGTCGAGGCAACACAGGCTAAAAATAGCTAGCCAGTTAGGTAGAGTAGAGCTAGCCCTTCATTTTCGTATAATTTATTTTTGCATACGATCATGGGAATGTATTCAAATTTCAAGTAGAAAAGTTTCAAAGTAATATTCTCACTCTTCTACAAAACAGACAGGAGCGAAAAATATATGCCTAAAATTGTCAATCATTTTTCTATATTATTGCAAAGTTTCGTATATATTCATTACTTTGACTCCGCACGCACGCACACGCTGCCTCTGTGTATGAGCATAGACCACAATTATTTATGGTCTATGGTACGAGCTAACGCGTGTTCGGAGAATGGCGTGCACAAACGATAGCGAGGCTGTAGTTGTACCATGTGCTTCGGCGAAAATATATCGTCAGATTTAACCAATCTACCGACTTCAGATGAAAATATCGATATGTAATACCATTTTTTGATTGATCTGTACATTGCTAGTTTTTACATTTGCTTTTCAATTGTATTCGAAGTGTTTCTTTTGAGCAAGCATCGGTGCTGTCTTGCGAGGTAAACAAAGCGTGTTGGGTTATCGTCGGAAATACCGAACATAATTTTCTCTTTCACAAGAAAGTATGAATTAAACATTATTACTTTATAAAAGATGTTAAGGTACGTTTATATTTAAGTCATTATCTTCTGGCGGTTGTAGACTTTGAGATAAAGTTGTTTTTGTGAAGTCACGTGACCTTGTTTTTCGTCTGCTACTACTACAGTATGATGAAGTACTTTCTTTTTTTTTAGATCAGTGTGTAGTTTTCTGTCCGTGATTTGTATAGACAAGCAAATTTCACACAAGTGTTAAATTATAATTCAACAATTTAAATAGTTGAAATTGCTGGTGATCAATTTTGTGTTGTTTGTCAATTTTTATATATATATATTTTTATTGGGTTGGGGGTGGGGGTGGGGGGTGGTGATGGCAAACAAAATTTCCTCTTTGTTTGTAATCTATCCTGTTTCATTATTCAGATCTCATTATCCTGATCATTTTGATGTTTAAATCATGTTTTTATCTTAATTACAACCCAAGATATGATTTTTCTTGTGTTTTGTTGATTTTCAGCCATCAAAATCAGTGATTTTAATGCTTGAGGATCATTTTCAGCAAGATGCCCTTGTTCAAGAGCCTCGAAAAAGACTAGGCAGGCTGTCACAGATTACTAAAAAGAGTTGATTATAGTAGATAGTACCATTATCATTATAAGGTTGGTTCTGTGAAATTCCCAAAATGCCAAATCATTCAATTTTCACTGTTGCCAAAAAGGCATGCCAAAAAAAAAACACAAATTAATTCATAACTTTTTATCTAATTGTCCGATTATTTTCAACTTGATATCATTGGAATTAGAAAAATGAGACCTATCTGAAAAACATATTTACAAATATGATCATGTAACTTAAAAAATCACTTTGGAGTACCTACTTTCAGTTTCAGGAAAAAGTCAGATGGTACAGCAACGATTGAACAGGTGACAAACTTAAGAGATCCATTTTGCTTGAGAGAAACATGAGCACAGATTATCCCAGCAAGAGGCATAGATCCTCATGAGCCCCCGGAGTCAGGGCGCCGTGGACAATGTAAGTGCTCACACTCGAGAAAACCCACCCACTCTAAATAAAACACACAACGCCAGTGATAAACAACAAACAAATCTTTTATTACCTACTCTTACTCTAACCCCCGCCCCAACCCACTAACGCCCCACACCCTCACACATACCCACACATGCACTCATATAACGTATGAAAAGGATTAACAGATAACAATGACTAACAAGTGAAAATGACTAACAGGCGAAAATGACTAACAGGTGAAAATGACTAACAGGTGAAAATGACTAACAGGCGAAAATCGGCAATGGCTATACAAGGCGGGTACTTTGTCTCTGTACAGTGTCCTCTTTCCCAGACAGGTTGGCTCGCAACGTAAGAGTACTACCCTACACCGCAGAGCGCCGTAGCCGCGCTTGCCCACGCACGCCTGTGACCGACGCGCAGAACGTAGAATCAGCCCAACGTCAAAGTACTTGTCCAACCGGACTGGCTAGCGAAGGCGTTCCAGCTCCCGCTGACGCGTCACCGTTGGTATGGAAGATGAAGAGATCGAAGAACGACGAAATCTTCGAAGTGCACTGAAAAAGGGCGCATTGTCAGTCAAAGTGCGGGGGCTCATGAGGATCTATGCCTCTTGCAGTTGGGTGGTTTTCATTTCAGGAGTGAGAAGGCAGATGGTACAGCAACGATTGGACAGCACAGGTGAAAACCTGAACAGGTGCATGCATACATTTTTAATTGTAGTAGGCATAAGAAGCAGAAGAAGTGCTGGGGAAGCAGAGGAAGCGCAAACAGCCCTGGGTCACCGATGACATCCTCGATCTCTGTGATGAGAGGAGAGCCTGGAAGAAAAAGAGAGGCCAAGACCTCACATCAGCAAACAAGTACAGACTTGTCAACAAGAAGATCAGGAAGAGGAAGAGGATGAAAGAAGCCAAAGAAGATTGGATTGAAGACCAGTGTTGTAGCGTGGAAGAGGGCATGGCAAACGGCAACAGCAAGAAGGCTTATGAAACGCTAAGGACCCTCACCAAGACTCAACAGCGAACAGCCACAGTCATCGAAGACAGCAGCGGCCAACTCCTTACGGAAAACACTGCTGTACTAAACAGATGGACTGAGTACTGCCGAGACTTGTATAACTACAAGGCTGAGCCAGACACCAGCATCCTCCAAAACAACCAGGCTGGGGCCAGGAAGGCTGAAGACCTGCCAGTGTTAGCTGAAGAGGTGGAAGCAGCCGTACGCAGCCTGAAGGGAGGAAAGTCTCCAGGTGTAGACAACATACCTGCTGAACTGTTGAAACATGGAGGAGAAGTAACAACGAAGGTCCTCACTACACTCTGTCAAAAGATCTGGGAGCAAAAGAAATGGCCAGTAGAATGGACACAGTCTCTAGTGATCCCGCTCCCCAAGAAAGGAAACATGAAACAGTGCCAGAACTACAGAACTATCAGTCTGATAAGTCACCCTAGCAAAGTAATGCTTAGAATCATTCTCAACCGCCTCAAAACTTTCGCCGAGGAACTGCTGGCAGAAGAACAGGCTGGCTTCAGAGTTGGAAGAAGCACTGTAGAGCAGATTTTCAACTGCCGCGTCCTGATCGAGAAACATCTGCAGCATCAGCGCGAACTCTACCACAACTTCATTGATTTCAGGAAAGCATTTGATCGCGTCTGGCACGACGGACTCTGGCAAGTCATGAGATCGTTCAACCATAGAGGAGGGACTGATCCAAATGATAGAAGCGCTTTACAAGAACGCCTGCAGCGCGGTTCTACTTAACAATCAGTCAGGCGAGTTCTTCAGGACGACGATCGGTGTCCGTCAAGGATGCCTGCTCTCTCCTGTCCTTTTCAACATATTCCTGGAGAAGATCATGCAGGAAACCCTCCACGACCACCATACTTCAATCTCTATTGGTGGCAGATCCCTGTGCAATCTTCGATTCGCAGACGATATTGACCTCATGGCAGGCAGCAATAGTGAGCTCCAAAACCTGACAGACAAACTTTCAAGTAGCGCAGGGTCTTATGGCATGGAGATCAGTACGGATAAAAGCAAAGTGATGATCAACACCACAAGCGACAGCAGCAGCAACATTCACATGAACGGCCAGAAGCTAGAAGAGGTCAATAGCTTCAAGTACTTGGGAGCCACCCTGTCCAAAGACGGTAGTTGC
>BTPG01000005.1:65832840-65925340 GCA_036245525.1 Semisulcospira habei
GTAGCAGAGATCCGTATCAGGATAGGTACAGCAACATCCGCAATGGCCAGGCTGGACAGGATATGGCGAAGTAACTCCATCAGCTTCACCATCAAGTACAGGCTTTACAAGTCCCTCGTAGTGTCTATTCTACTCTACGGCTGTGAGACTTGGACACTGCTTGCAGACTCAGAAAAGAAAATCCAGGCCTTTGAGAACAAGTGCCTGAGGAAGTTGCTCCGCATCTCGTACCGCGAGCACAAAACCAACGAATATGTACGGAGCATCGTCACCTCCCTGGTGGGCCCACATGAACCCCTTCTGGCAACCGTGAAACGGCGCAAGCTTGCTTGGTTTGGCCACGTGACCCGACACAACACCTTGTCCAAGACTATCCTCCAAGGCACTCTCGAAGGAAGTCGTCGGCGAGGTCGTCAGAGAAAGAGTTGGGTCGCAAACATAAAAGAATGGACCGAACTCGAGATGCCAGACTTGCTTGCCACCGCCCAAAATAGAACTCAGTGGAGAGCACTGTCTGTTGCTGCTGCCTTTCAGTCCCCCCAACGCCCAGTTCGGGCAAGGGACTGATGATGATGATGATGATGAGGCATAGATCGTCATTAACCCACCAACCCCCCCGCCCCCCCCCCCCCCACCCAAGACTGCTGGGGTTCTTGAGGATCTATGGCTCTTGCAGATGAGTGGATTTGTCAGCAGCGCGAAATAAGATCAAACAAGCCTGAATTGTTCCATTTTTAGCCGCATGACCTTTTCTTGCCCTGTGCAGTTTTTTGAGGTTTTTTTTTCCCTTTCTTCCCCCTTCTCATAACTACTGCATGTATCTGGCCAGATAGTGTTTTAGATAGTGGGTAGAGGAGGAAATCTGGTGGCGTGTCATTTTTCAACTGCATGCCACTTTTTTTTTGTCTGAGCTGAGCAATAAATGATCATTCATGTATTTAACGCAAATTTATTTCATTAAAAAGAAAAATTAAAGAAAATTTATTTCTTTAATTTTCAAAAAAAAAGTAAAGAAAATTTATTTCTTTAACCTTTTACCAGAATTAAAGAAAAGTTATTTCATTAAAGAAAAAAAGTAATGACTATCAACCCTGCCAACAAGAGACTTGGAGTTACTGCAGCCTGGGGACTGATGAGGATTTATGCCTCTTACAGGCGGAAAGCGTTTTGCATCATGTTGGACCGTGTACGTAGTCTGGGCCCACGCTTGCAGTATCGTTTACATTTGCTCGAGAGAGGGGGCAAGTGTCACCCATCACTTTGACAGCCGGCGCCCCGCCTCCCTAATTTTTAGGATACATTTTGTTCATTGAGGACTAACTGTACTGGGCCTGCGGGCGTGCTGGGGGAAATTGGTACTACTGTACTAGAACACTGAGCTAAATTATCTCCCCTGCTACACTCCCTCCTCCTTAAGACCTAATGTGACTCCGTGTCACATTAGTCTACAAAAGAGTATAGACAAAATGCACAAAATAATAATAATCCTGCTCAAGCGTGTACATACGGTTTAACAAAATCAAATAATTCAAAGTTCAGTGCAAAAATGAGCAAACAGACCCAGTCTGTTGCTGACGTACAAATCTTCAAAACAATAAAATTCCTTAGTCAGATGCCAATTAAGTGTTATAAAACCAAAAAACATGATATACTGATCCGGAAGTCCGGACATGCACAAATCAATCTGACAACAACAAAATCAAAAATCAAAACACTTCAAATTCGACACCAAAAACTGATTTACACATGAAAAGAACATCTGAAAAGAAACAAAAATTAAACGGATGCTAATATCTTTGCTGATCCTTGGAGAGTGTCATCGGTTTTTCTTGAAGTTTAGCGTCCTTCTGTTGTCTTTGTCTCCTGTCCACATGACGTGAGAGGTTGCCTGGTCAGAGCCTACCGGACAACACTCTCGTCTGGGGGTTTCCAGCTAGAGCCACTGGCTTACTCCCAGACATGTATGAGACAGACGCCCATCTCAAATTCAAATCAACGGACTCAATGTGAGCTGGAGGGCCAACTCACTCTCAAAGGTGTCACTGAAGAGGGAAGCTGACTAGAGCCAGCACGAGCTCCCTCGTGAGATGCCGCCATCTCACTAAATTCCTCCGGACATGAGACATACGCATGTCTCATTGACCACAATACTCTCCTGGTATTGGGTCAAGACTGAGTCTCTGAAAACAAATTCAAAAGATTTCCATAAACAAATCGATGCGCACCTCCACGGTGGCTCGACAAAACAAAGTTTAAGCACCATACAACATCGGTATAAAAATCTTGCGACTAATGATATTCGCACACAAATATCAATCAGTAGACATTCAAAGTATCAAAACATTTTGCATTTGGACGCATTTAAACGCGTGAAACGTCAAAATCATAGTGTTAGGCACATAGTACGTGACAAAACATAGTCTCATTTGGCAGTATTACCTGCGATGTCATGTTCAGACTGAAAAGGGGTGGCGCCCCTTTCGGGTCGACATCTCTCTCGCGCCTGTCTCCTGTCACTTTCTCTCGCCTGGGGCTACTAGCAATAGTACCCTTTTCTAAGTAAGGCTCTTATCAGGCACAACGTATAGTAAACCGTCCACTACCCTCAGATTGTCCCACTGAGCTATTAGTGTTCTGACAGCTGCGCTATACTTGCAAACTTCTGTCCTAGGAGGCTTCTCTCCTTTCTCTATCAGAGCTATTAGAATGCTAGTCATTGGATCTCTCTTTTGGAATATCTCTAAGTCCTCACGAGACCAGCTAGCAAACCAGTTGCTTTCCGGCATGCCAGGACCAAACGCAGAAGACTGAGCAGAATCCACGGTATCCCCTTTAGACATTGAGGCAGAATTACTCTGATCCGATTCATCTTCCCTGACTACTACACTGGACCTGTCGGTGGTAGTGTCGCCCTGACTTTCACTGATAGTTGGGTCCGCACGCGGAACATCTTCACCCTTCGGTGAAGCAGCGTTCCTCTGAGAACCGCTAGCTTTCCCAACATCAGCCGAGTCATGGCCACGTGCTTGCCGACGTGTCACCACTCTCACATGCTTCTTGCACACTGATCACACTGTCTACACCATCTGGCAACGTCATCCGCCATGCCTGGCCAGTACACGTGTCGTCTGACATTTGCCAGGGTCTTTTTACGGCCTAAATGACCTGTACATCTTATGACATACATAAAACTTCTTGTCTAATCTCAGCTGGGGCTACTAGCAATAGTACCTCATCCTGAGTAAGACATCTACTGGAAACAACGTAAAGCAAGCCATCCACTACTCTCAGACTGTCCCACTGAGCTATTAGTGTTCTAACGGCTGCACTATACTTTGAAACTTCTGGCTTTAAAGGCTTCTCTCCCCTCGCTATTAAGGCTAACAGAGTGCTACACACTGGATCCCTCTCTTGGAACTTCGCTAAGTCCTCACGAGACCAGACAGCAAACCAATTGCTCTCACAAGAAATAGAGTCCGACGCTACAGGAACACTATCAGACCCACTGTTATCATCCACACAGGAATCAACACTGTTCTCATCCACACAGGAATCAACCCCGGTCCGACCAACACCATGCTCCATCCCATCCCTTTCCTCTAGGGACGCGCCCTCTAAATCTCTCGACATGCCAGGATTAGATGCACTAGACTGAGCAAAATATAAGGCATCCTCAGCTGACACTGAGGCAGAATTACTCTGAACCATGTCATCTACTCTGACCGCTACACCTGTCCTGTTACTGGTAGAACTGCCCTGAATGTCGCCGACAACTGGGTCCACATGCGGAACATCTTCACCTTTCGGTGAAGCAGCGTTCCTCTGAGTACCGCTTGCTTCTCCACTGTCTGCTACATCATGGCCACGCACTTGCGAGCGTGTCACCACCCTTACATGCACACAACACTGACTGCACTCTTCCCTCAAACAACGTCTTCTAGGGATTCTAGACAACCCATCCGCATTTCCATGTAGAGTCCCTTTCCGGTGCTCTATCTGGAAATCGTATGTTTCCAATGTAGCCACCCACCTGGCTACCATGCCTTCAGTCTGATCGAATGATTTCAACCACCTTAGGGAGCTGTGATCAGTTCTGACCAAAAACGGACGTCCCCAAAGATAGTGTGAAAAATGCTTGACGAACTTTATCACTGCATACAACTCTCTGTATGTGGTACAGTATCTCTGCCTAGACTTAGACAAAGTACAACTCGCGTAAGCGATCACTTTTTCTTCTCCACCTTGGATCTATGACAACACGGCACCTACCGCTGTCGCCGAAGCATCAGTATCGAGGATAAATTTACCCTCTCTCGTCGGATAAGCTAAGACGGGTGAAGAGACCAGAGCTGCCTTCAATTTTTCGAACGCAGTCTGACACTTCTCGCACCAGTCAAACTTCTGGTTTTTCTTAGTCAGGTTAGTCAGGGGACTGGCTATCTCAGCAAAGCCACAAATGTACTTCCTATAGTACGATGTGATCCCTAAGAAGCTTCTGACCTCCGTAACGTTAGTAGGGACAGGCCAGTTAACCACTGCCTCCACTTTCGCTGGATCACACGTCGTCCCTTCACGCGACACAACATGACCGAGAAAGGTACACTCAGTTTGAAACAATAATAATAATAATAAAGGTAATTTGTATAGCGCCTAATCACCAAGGTGCTCTAGGCGCTTTACAATCACAGTAATGAAACAGTGAAGCAAAATACAAAAACAAGCACATACATTGCAACAACAAAAAAAAAAAAAAAAAAAAAAAAAAAAAAACACATTACAACAACAACAACAAAAATACATTGATTTACAAGGAGCAGAAAACACACACACACACACACACACACACACACACACACACACACGCGATGAGCCTGCAGACAAAATGGTCTTACGTATATGCAACAGAAAAAAAGTGAGTTTTAAGCTTGGATTTGAAAATGGAAAGAGATGACGAGTGACGCACATCAGCTGGGAGAGCGTTCCATGTAATGGGACCAAAATACGAAAATGCACGATGACCTTGAGTGACCTTATTACGTCTAGGGATACGGAAAACACGAGTGTCTGAAGCAGAGCGTAGTGAGCGGGACGGTGTATACAGCTGGACAAGATCAGATAAGTAAGGAGGGGCAGAACCAGAGATGATGTTGAAACAAATAACACAGACTTTATACTGAATTCTGTATGAAACTGGCAGCCAGTGCAAATCAGCTAGTAGAGGCATAATGTGTTCACGTTTCGGTACACGAAAAATCAGACGTGCAGCACAGTTCATGACTCTGGATTTGATCAAGAAGATTTTGCGGAACACCGGACAAAAGAGAATTGCAATAGTCTAAAACAGCATTTGGACGGTTTTAGTTTCAGGTTTGCTTCTCTGAACTTCTGGAAAACCACCCTGAGATTCTCTAGTGCCTGACTTTCTGTCTTGCCTAAACAGATTACATCATCAATGTAAACTAGACACCTCTCGAACAAAACACCGCTCAGTGTCATTTCCATCAATCTTTCAAATGTCGCTGGGCTGTTACAAAGCCCGAACGGCATAACTTTGAACTGAAAAAGGCCCTTGTGCGTTGCAAACGCAGTCTTCTGTTTATCGTTATCGTCCATCTCAACTTGAAAGAAACCCTGAGCTAAATCGAGTGTTGAAAACCAACAAGAACCCGACAAAGCATCAAGTGAATCTCCGATATGAGGAAGGGGATACGCATCTTTGCGCGTCACCTGATTCAATCTCCTGTAATCGACACAGAACCTGACAGACCCGTCCTTTTTCTTGACCAACACCACGTTTGCTGCCCAAGGATTATCACTGGGTTCTATGACATTTTCTTCTAACATCTTTTCAATTTCTTTCTCCACAGTTTCTCTTTGAGCTAACGGAAGACGACGGGGAGGTAGTTTCACTGGCTTACTATCCCCGGTATCAATCGTATGTTTCACTTTGCTCGTTCTACCAAGCTTACCACCTGGGGACTGAAAAACATCTTGAAACTCAACAAGAGTTTCCTTCAACTTTGTTTTTGTCCCTTCACTTATTTCTGACGACACACTAGTAACCAAGTGTTCGAGGTGACTAGGAAGTTTATCGTCCGCATACACTACCTCTTTCTCCTCCGACCCTTCGGACAAAGAATTCACAGAAAACACAGTTTCTACAACCGCTACTTCTGTGCCAGCTTGCACCTTAACATCTCTATCAGTAAAATTGGTAAGCGGAACAAAAATCTCTCCGTCCATAACCTGAACCATGCACCTAGGGACCACTAGCCCTGTGTCTTTCTTGAACGTGTCTATGCCTTCTAACAATCCATCAGTCTTTCCTATAGTACGTTGCTGTACAAAGGATCCCCTGACGAACATTTCCGATTTAGGGGGTACGATGACGGCATCGCACACCTGCACTTTTGCACAGATATTCGACTTTTCCCTTTTCAACTGAACCACTGCCTCGCCTAATCTCAAAGAACCTTGTGCCAAGTCTAATAGACAGGCATATCTCTGCATGAAATCTGTCCCCAAAATTCCTGCAGATTTCCCAATATCACCAACGACCACAGTGTGTTCGAAAATTTGACCACCTATTTCTAGAGCTAGGACCGCTTCACCCTTAATCTCTAGACTCTGTCCATTAGCAGTGCAAAGTCTTAACTTACTTTCTCTCAGTGGAATCTGGAAATCTCTTCTTACTTGCTCAAACACTTCTGTGCCAATGACCGTAGCAGAAGACCCGCTATCAACTAAAAAGTCAATGTTAACTTTCCCCATCTTCACTAATGCCAACCAGCATCCTGTGTTTGACAAGACGCATAAACGTTGCCCCTCCGCGTCCTCTAAGCAGCCGTCATCACTGATTAATTGGGCCGAGTCTCGGGCTGCCAAGAGCTCTGCCCGCTCTAGTTTCCCTGGCCTGGCGCGTTTTCGTTAGGCGCTGTGCCACTGACATGGCCATTTCCTCTCCTATCGCTGTTATCGGGGCACTGCTTTGAATAGTGTCCCTTCTCTCTGCAGTTAAAGCACACAACCTCGGCTGTGTTTCTAGCTCTACCACCAGTCGGCTGACGACTCAAAACTTTCGTTACTTTCTGTAGCTCTGAAGTGATTTTGTCACTAAGCATCTGGAAAGCTTTCGATAGACTTTCATCTACCATCCCTGTAGGACTGATATTCCTGACTCCTCCCTCTGGATTATCCGGCTTCCTACCCTCAAACCTCTCTTCAAAAGACTCAAACTCACTCGCTAGTGCTATGGCCTCATGGATGGTGGAAGGATGGTGAAACTGTACATGTCTCCTCAGGTCTTTAGATGGCAAACCACTAACAAACTGATCTATCACGATTGTCTCCCTTGCTTCAGGGGGCATTCGAGGATAGGCATTACTCGCAATGCGGTTCAACACGAAACCATACTCTGTCACGCTTTCGTTCTTCTTCTTCAACCTGGATCTGAATTCAACTCTGTACAAATTTTCTTTTTCAACAGGGTCAAAACGTCTTTCTAAGGCAGCTTTGATAGCATCATAATCTTCTAACTCGCCTAATGACATCTCGCCTAGCACCTGTTGTGCTGAACCTCTGAGTGACATGGCAAGGTTCACTCCCTTTTCACCATAGTCCCAACCGTTCCATCTAGCGCACATTTCAAAATGACAGAACCAATCCTTCAAATCACCTTTGGTACCCGTGAACACATCAGGGACCCTCTCCTTCCTAGCACGACTGTTACTTGCATTCAGAAAGGACCTAGTTGTATCTACCCTGTTCTGTGGAGAACGATGACTACAGCTACTGCGGCTGCACGAACTCTCTTCGCTACTACTATATGGCTCACTAGGTGAATGCCTGCCTTTTCCCTGAGACTTCTTCCTCTTGTGATCTACCTTTGGGTGCACACTAGACGGACTGTGCGCCAACCAGCTTGGCGCTAGGATCCTCAAAAAGCACAAAACTGCACCCATATTGCAATGACTAAAGCTCACACTAGGCGAACTAAATCATAAACTGCAAACCGCTCTAAACGAATGAACGATCGCTAGACTCAAAAGTACACAACTGATCCCAATGAAAACGCTTCACGACGCTACTAGCGCGAACGTACTAGTACTATCACGTTAACATATAAACAGACTTTGGCAACGGCGCTCTGCACAGTACACTACTGATATATCAACCAGTCCTAGTCTCTGAAACAAACTAGTTAAAATCCTGATCAATCAAGAAATCCTGATCAATAAAGAAATCCTGGTCACGGCACCAAATTTTTGTAACCGGACTTCTGGTTAGCTAGCTTCAACTAGCCTGGCTGGCTTGTGTATTAGATGGTCAGACTCTGCGGACTGCCCATCCAACGTGCAAGTCACTGTGCCAGTCTAGTTCAGTTTTAGCTACCTTTTAAGTCCGTTCCCTTTTTAGGTTTAGGGAAGGGGCTGGAGATTGCTGCGGAGTGTAATCTTCAACTCTTTTACACTGGTCGCGCATGCGCACTCATAAAATACGTGTGTCTGCCTCGCGTTGTGTTCAAAATACCAAATCGCGCAATGGACCTACCACAGTATCCAGCGAAACCCTAGTTGATATGATCGTAGTAGTGACTGTGCGTGCATTGCCATGTGTGCCACACTAAACTGATAAGCTAAGAACGTTAACAAACTCTCAGCATGTTCTCAGTCTCACACACACACACGTACACACACACTCTTGCGCTGCCATCATCACACACTGAAACGTGTACAAACATCAGTACTGACTCGCATCCGTTCTCGCATTCATCATCAATCTCTGACTCTCGGTGATGAGATTTCTATAAGTGCTTTAGTTTTATTTACAGTACATTGACATTCCATTACCAGTCATGATGTCAGACATGTCAAAAACCATTCATTGTAGCACAAAACAGAACACAATAATACAGACGCTCATAAGACACCTGAAATCATAAAAAATGACTATGCCCCTTACCTACTCATTAGACCCTATGAACCCAAAACTATGCTAGCCTACACACTAGACATAACCAACACATGTGAAAACCAAATTCTAATACCCAGTCCTATAGGTCAAAAACTCACTTAACTAAGTACTTAAATTACTTACTTAATTAATCATAAATGTCCTTTGCGGGACAAAGGCGAATCCGTTTCGGGATTGTTGGGTAGTCCTTTCCGGGACTAGAGAAGATAACACTCGTCCGTTTCTGGACGAAGGGCTACAACTACACTTAAACCGAGTCCTTTACGGGACTATCTAAACCATGCGGTCTGTCCGTTGCTGGACAGTATTCCTTTACAGGAATTCTACTTAACTATGCGTCTATTGCTAGACGGTATTCCTTCACAGGAATTCTAATTAACTACAGGTCCATTGCTGGACAGTATTCCTTTACAGGAATTCTAATTAACTACAGGTCCATTGCTGGACAGTATTCCTTCGCAGGAATTCTAACTTACTAATGTTCTTTGCAGAACAGAGTCTTCTCTTGCGGGAAGCCTAGTACTATTTAATGTTCTATGCAGAACAGAGTTTTCCCTTGCGGGAACCCTGCTCGCCCTTGCTTGCTTGACTTGAAAGGGACTGGGACTTCCAACTCTCGTTGATTTCGTCGGGGGGGGGGGGGGGGGGGGTGGCCAGGGGGGTTGGGGGGGAGGTTGTCGTCTCGCTGTCTGTCTGCCTCTCCGTCGCGCAGCTGGCTGATGGTGCTGCCGGGGCCGGGTGGTTGATGGTGCAGGAGGTGGGTGGTGTGGCCGGGGAACCGTTGCTATCGCCAGGCTGGTGGGTGGTGGAACGCTAACCACTCCAGAAGTTGGTGCGGGAGTGGTGGCGGTGGTGGTGGCGTCGGCCGGGAACACCGTGGCCGGTTGTAGTAAGGTCTGGGAAGGTAGGGTGGTGGAGGCGGCGGCCAGTCAATTCTTGGTCGAGGGGCCGGGCGCTGAAATGGTCTTGGTGGGTGGCGATGTAGAGGTGGCAGGCGCATGTGCGGTGGTGGTGTGGGGAGAAGTGGTGGATGCTGCAGCCTGAAGCGCTTGGGCGGTCGGTGGCGTTTTCTGTGTTGCTTCGGGCCGGTGACTCGTCCGTTGCCCTCCTGCGGTGGTTGTTGTTGTTGGGGGGGCGGGTCCGTACCCGCGTCTTGGAGGATCTTTGTTGGTGCGACTTCTGTCGCTGTGTGTTTGTCCTGCAGTTCGGGTGGCGTGGTGCCGCTCGATTTTTCCGCAGTCTGTGGGGAGTCGGTGGATTTTTGACTCCCCGTTGTTGATGTCAGGGCTGTGGCCTGGCTGGCCGTGTCCTTTGACGTTGGGGGCTCGCTAGGCACCGCTATTTATACCCCACAACCCTAGGGGTGTGTTCGGCGTGCCTTTCGCCGATTGGCTGACGTATTACTCGCTCTGGCACCAGCAGCATTGCTAAATACTGGGCCTGCGGGCGTGCTGGGGGAAATTGGTACTACTGTACTAGAACACTGAGCTAAATTATCTCCCCTGCTACACCATGTATGTGTCTGTTCTCATGTTGTATGCTAATGTGTATGTACAAAACCTACATTACAAACAAATAATTAATTTAAACAAATAAGATAAAGTAAGTCAAAGGTACCTGGGACATACAAATGCTAAATAAAGGAAAGGTTATGAACAGTGAGTGCACAGATGTGCATGTCTTTTGGTGGGTGTTCAGCGGTTTTGTGTGTGTATGTGGGGTGGGCTTGGGAGCGGGCGGTATGGCACCTATTACCATAAATATATGTGTATATTTTCTTGTTGTATGCTGATGTGTATGTACAAACCCTACTTTACTAACAAACAAAAAATAAATAATAAATTTAAATAAATAAAATAAAATAAAGTAAATCAAAGATGCCTGGGACATATGAATGCCAAGTAAAGGATATATTATGAACATGCACAGACGTGCATGTCTTTTGATAGGTGTTCTGTGGTTTTGTGTGGGGTGGGGAGTGGGTGGTGTGGCACCTATTACCATATACGGGTACATGTATGTTTTCATGTTGTAAAAGTTGTATGCTGAGATGTGTATGTGCAAATATACACCACAAAAAATACATAAATAAATAAATTATTTAATAATAAATAAATAGATTTATAATGTCGGAGATACCTGCATTACAGATTAGGAGATCGATCAACCGTTTTAGTTCAAGGATAGTGCCAGAATAGCTTGGCCCCCACGGCGCCAAGCTATTCTGGCACCACCCTTGAACTATCATAGTCAAATTTATGTCAATCCAATGGGTGTATCAGGATAAAAAGGGGTAATGGGAATCTTGCTTATCCCGAAATATTTTTGTAGAAGTGTTTTTCGAAAGCTATTTGTTCGCTTTGAGGGAACCAGTCCTCGTACATGCCCGGATAAGGTGCAAGACATTTTTTGTGCATAACATTGAAAATTTCAAGCATACAAGTTACAAGTTTATTCTAGTGGGTAAATTAGAATCATGAGCAAGTAAACATGCATACATATTTACGATAAAATAATTTAAAAAGTAATATTTTTAATGCCGTAAGCATACTCGCGTCGCTAGTTTCAAAATGGCGGTCAGCGAGATGCCTTCGAAAGAAGTCAATCAGACGCGCACGGTTGATGCAGGTTTACTTTGCTCCTGAAGTGAAACAGAGAATATTTTGGATTTGAGCGGCTTTGAAGTACATCTTATCAACGTCATATACGTTATATTTCCTGTCCATGGAACTCGGTCTTTTGTGGGAGGAAAGCATATCAGAGGAAACTCGCTTCGTGCATGTTTTGCATTGTTTCTGACGACCATCTTCAACATTCTGAAGACTTTTTGTCCTGATACAATATGCATGTTGTTCGTCTGTTTTCCAGCCTAACAGCTGTAAGTGTAGGCCTGCTCTTTTTATTAGTGGAGATGGGATTTTTAACTGGTCAAGCACGGTCTTATCCGTCTGGTCTTAGGCACAAGCCAGGCAGACTGAAATCCATCTCCGAACCGTTTCCATCTAAATCACCATGTTCAGCAGAACACCTAAATATAAAAAGTTTAGTTTTTGCAACCCATTCAACCAATCCGACTCAAGTACTCACAAGAACTCTTATGATCAAGCTTTATCAGGACTGCATGAGACAACACAATACAGCCCTCTCCGTTATATTAATTATTACATGTTTTATTTATTTGTTTATTATTGATTCATTTATGTATTCATTTACATATTTATTATTATTTATCCTTTTAATTATGTATGGAAGGAATTCCTTGATGCATGTGATCACTAGTGGTATGGTGGTGGCCACCAAGGAGAGAAAATGTTTTTTCAATATGCATACCTCTGCGCATGTTCATACTCTATCCTTTACTTAGCATGCATATTCATAGGTCCTAGCCTTCACAAGACAAAAAGCAATGTTGTAGAAAATCACCCACCTTCGGGCTATATTGTCTCTTCTAACTTCACAAATATTTAGAATCGTTCTCCAGGATACATAAGTCCACATGAAAATCAGCCACACAGTCTCTCGTCTAATCACGTCTAAATAGATATAAATATATAATAGATAAATAGATATAAATATTTTAGTGTTAGTCTGCTAGTGATGGCATCATTGTAGTTACTAGAGAGAGAGAGCCGCGCGCGAGAGAGAGAATGACGTCATATTTAGAGTATTATGTCAGTGTCTGCGTGGTGACGGAGTTGCCTCGTTTACGTCACCGCCACTGTCTGACTTTCTCTAGAAGTAAAGATTTTTTAGTGTTTTAATTCTTTTTTTGAAAAAAAAAATCTTTACTAAAGAAGTTGAAAGAATACAAGAAACCAGAAGGTATATGGCCTTTGATAGTCAAATCCTTCTTCTTCTTCGTCTTTTTCTTCTTCTTTTTAAGTCCCTTCTATTTATAGAAGGGACTTTTTAGGACGGGTCACGTTGGGGCGAATTTAATAGCATGTCCATGATGTCAAGGCTGGCAGGCTAAACCTCTTACAATTGAAGTAACAAGATAAAAAAAAACAACGTCATGTCTAGTTACGCTAACCTCGCTGCTGAACGTACATTTGGCGGGAAGCGCCGTATGTGCGTATGTATGTATGTGTGTGTGCGTATGTATGTAAACAAGAGAATCTCTGATATTTCTGTACACAGAAACTTGAAACTTGGTGAAATACTTTCTTAAGTGGGTGGCTAAGAGAGCCTCCGAGCAACTTGTAATTGAATGTCTCATTGAAGACATAAACAACCGTTTATAGGAAGTCGGTTGACCCAGATAAGAGTCCGTAATTTTTGTCATATTTACTTGAACGTTTGCATGTAGCTAGTTTGGAGAAAGACATTGGATGAGTTCGTTAGGCAGCTTTGTATTCTTTCAACTTCTTTAGTAAAAATTAATTCTTTTAAAAAAAGAAATAAAACACTTTAAAAAAATCTTTACTTCTAGAGAAAGTCAGACAGTGGCGGTGACGTAAAAGAGTTAACTCCGGCACCACACAGACACTGACATAATACTCTAAATGTGACGTCATTCTCTCTCGCGCGCGCGGCTCTCTCTCTCTCTCTCTCTCTCTCTCTCTCTCTCTCTCTCTCTCTCTCTCTCTCTCTCTCTCTCTCTCTCTCTCTCTCTCTCTTACGCAGAGTACCAAGTTCCTAGTGTACTGGAAAAATACTGTGAGGCAAAAAATATACTGCAGACATTTATCATTCCTGATATTACCGTCGCTGAAGTCGGCAAATTTATTTATAGCATGCCGAACAAAAAGTCCACCGGGATGGATGGTATCGACAACAAAATTCTGAAAATGTCACTACCATATACGGTAGAGGCACTCACTTATATCTTTAACCTCTGTATAAAACACAGCACGTTTCCAACTATTTTCAAAGAGTCCAAGCTAATTCCAATCCCTAAATCAAAAGATCTTGAAGATGTCAATAACTACCGTCCTATCTCAGTTTTGTCGGCCCTGTCAAAGCCCCTTGAAAAACACATAAAAACACCTCCTCGATTTTCTAGAAAAGGGCAATTTAATAAATATTCATCAGTCCGGCTTTATACCTAAACACTCATGTCAGTCAGCACTGACACACATTGTAGACAGCTGGCTGGAATCAATAAATAAAAACCTGATGTCTGGAGCTGTTTTCTTAGACCTACAAAAAGCATTTGATCTTGTCGACCATGACATTCTCTTAAAGAAGCTAGCAGCATAACATATAAGTGAAACCGACATAGCATTCTTTAGATCATACTTACCCATGGAAAATATTCTAAACAAGGACAAGTTAACTACGGTGTCCCCCAGGGGTCGATCTTGCTACCTCGTCTATTTATAATATTCATTAATGATTTGCCTTTGCATATTACTAACACTGATGTCAACTGCAACCTATTTGCGGACGATACGAGCCTCCATGTTTCGGGTTTTAAAAAAAAAACAGCTGACATTAACCTTAGCTTACAAAATAGTATCAGCGAGGTTTCCGACTGGTGCTGAGTGAATCATATGGTTCTTCATCCAGGAAAAACAAAGAGTATTTTAATCACTACACGACAAAAACACCAACGCCGACCACAACCGTTACATTTACAACTGAACGCTAAACCGATAGAACAAGTCACAGAGCATAAATTCTTGGGAATACACGTTGACGAACAACTATGTTGGGAGACGCATATAAATACAGTCTGTAAAACCATTGCTAAAAACATTTTCCTGTTGTCCCAGCTTAGTAACGGATACACATACTCGTAAACTGTTGTTGTTGTTGTTTTTTCATGCCCATATCAAGTCTCGCGTTGATTATGTCTCCACAGTGTGGGACGGTTGTAGTGATGTTCACATGAACAGGTTAAACTCTATACATAAAAGAGCTGTCAAAATGATAGATACGCGGCCCATTCCTACAACAGACAAATTTAGACATCTAAACATTCTCGGCCTGGGTCAAAAACTTAGTTTCAACAAATGCATCGTCATGCACAAGATATTAAATAACATGACACCGCAGTATCTAACCACCAAATTTGTGCCACAGCAAGAACGCGAACGGACCTCAAGGAACAATACTTTACCCCTACCTCTGCCTAGAACTGACCTCTTTA
The DNA here is from genome assembly GCA_036245525.1 of Semisulcospira habei. Classification (NCBI taxonomy): domain Eukaryota; kingdom Metazoa; phylum Mollusca; class Gastropoda; family Semisulcospiridae; genus Semisulcospira; species Semisulcospira habei. Next base: position 65,847,908 of record BTPG01000005.1, read on the forward strand.
AAACTAGTTTATCATTTTCTGGACCGTTTGTATGGAACACTATTCCTGCGCATTTGAAGACTATAGCCTCGCTTGGAATCTTTAAAACGAAACTTTTCGATTATCTGATGAGCCAAACATAACATCACTGGGCATTTATTTAAACAAACCCTGATGGTTAATACTTTTATGTACCACATGCATTTATGTATAGTGTGTGGGTGTGTGTGTGTTGTATAAGATAAATGTTGAGTGTTACTGTTATTCTGTGTATATACTTCTTTTTTTTTAATATTATTATTATTTTGTTTCAATTTTTCCTTTTAAATTATTGTTGCATGAAATAATGTGTGTAAATATAATGTCTTTATATTATTATTATTATTATTTTAACCTGTTTTATGTTGTAGATGTTAGCAACGGCAAATATGTAAAATGACGATTTGTTTCTGTCAAAACTTTTTACCGTTGATAAATAAAGTTTCATCATCATCTCTCTCACACACACATAAATATGCGCGCATCTCCAGGAGGAATAGATCCTTGTGCGCCCTCCAGGTGCATGGGGATCTATGCCTCTTGGAGATGTTTGGAGCGCGCGCGCACGCACTAACACGCACACACACATCGACGCGCTTTCATGTAGCTAGGTTAAGTCAGTCTGCTTTCACACAAATTATAGCGAGACTGAAATTGTACCGTGAAGTTATAGTTTTGTCACCATTTTCTCAAGCCTATGAAGCGAAAGTGAATCTCATATCACGTAAAATATAAAATTACGTAAAAACTAAAACTTACGTCATGACAAATGACATTTGACAAATCAATGACGCGTATGTCCTGCGCCCCTTATAACACTCACTGACGCATTGGTAGATCTGCGAGACTTTTTCAATAGGAGATAATTCAACTTCAGAATCACGTCAAAGACAAAAGGTAGAGACCATTGACAGCGAGGACAGTTCTCATATAGAAGGGACTTTGTGGGTTATTTTTCATCCCATCTGTTTGTTGTAATTTTCTCTGGTTTGCTTATTTAGTCTCATTATTGTAATATTGAAGACCTGTCAAGTGTGCTGGTCTGTAATCTTGGTCCTTACGGCTGTTGTTGATTGAATCCATGGTATTTTTTTAATTTAACCATGTGTTCTTAGGCTATGATTTGCATAGAAACAGTTGAATCTCATTTCACATTTGCCGTTGATGTCAAATGTGAGAATTTAGTTTTTGCTTTCTAGTGCATGCAGCCAACGGTATTGTAAACAGTTCAACTGGCTGCCTGCACAGAAAGGGGTTAACCCATATCGCCATAAGGCCGCATTTCCCAAAATGTAATGTTGTGTCACATAACGACTGTGTACCAGTTGCAGGAAATGGGTCGACCATGATAATTCAAGGGTATTGCCAGATTAGCTTGGCGCCTCGTGGCGCCAAGCTAATCTGGTAATACCATTGAATTGTCATGGTCGACCTATCTCCTTTTGTAGCGCGTCGGGGCTAAATTGGTTAACCCTCTTTGTGAATGAAGCCCACACTACTGTAAACAGCACAGTGACTGCGTGCACACAAGGGGTTAATCCAATATTAATCCAAATGTCAACGATTACAATACAATACAATACAATACAATAATACTTTATTAATCCCTCAAGGGGAAATTCGCTGTCTGCCCATACAACACATGGCATCATCATTCACTCGGTGAAATAACCCTTAACTCTCAATTAAAGAGATGAACTGTAACAGACGTATTGTTAACTGTGTAACACTTTTGGCATCAGAAACACTTATGGTGGATTCCCCCTGTGCCGGCTTCTGGTGTCACAGTTGTTGCAGTGAACAACTGAAAGGGCTAGAACTAAAGAACTAAAGAATAGTGACAGGCACTATCTACTGATATTACTGTTGAAGAGGGTAACAGCCTGAGAGACAAACGAGTTGGCATAACGTAATGTACTACTTTTGGGTACTCGAAGTCTGCCACTTCGTTCGATACGTCTGCTGTCAAATTCATATCTAAGTGGATCTTGTCAGCCAGTTTATACGTAAACCGTCTGTTGTACAGTGCGTCCAAAGTATCCTGGGCCCTACCAATCACCACGCCCCCCTTTCAGTAACTCTTCAAAATACTCGACCCATCTGTCGAGTTGGTCTGCTCTGTCTGCAATAGGCTTGCCTTCTTTGTCTTTCTCTATGGCCATACTTGCCCGACAATCTTCTGGTAATGTCGTAGAGCTGTTTCATGTTGCCGCTGCCTGCTGCCTTTTCTGCCTCTGCTGCCAGGCTGTCTGTGTAGGCTCTCTTGTCTGCCCTGATACTCCTCTTCACCTCGCGGTTGGCTTCCGAGTAGTCCTCCTGTGCCCTTGCTTTGGCTGCTCTCGTGCGACTGATGTTGACAACTGCTTTCTTCTGCTTCCTCACTTCTATCTTCTTCAAGGTCTGTGCCGACAGCCAGTCCTTGTGATGGTGTTTCCTGAACCCTAGAGTGTCTTTGCAGGTTGAGTTCAGCGCCTCTCTAACTGCCTTCCATTGCTGCTCTGTGGTGACCGCCTCCTCTTCATTTACTAAGAAGTACCCAACGGAGAAAGAAACACGCTTAGAAAAGACGGGTACAACACAATTTATTAATATTTCGGGTAAATACCCTTTGTCAAAATAGACAAACAAACAAACATAGAGATTAGCCGCTACTTATCTTCAATGGCAGAAGGAATGTGGCAACTGAAGGAGGTGACGTAAAATAAAAGAAAAGAAAAGGTGGCGCCGTCGTTGTATGGGACAGAGGTCTGTACATCAAAGAGGCTTACAGACAGTTAGAGAACCCAGAACACTACCAACACCTTGACGAATGCTCCCTCCAAGCTGATCAAAAGCGCATCTCTAAGACAGTCAAAGAGATGATTCTTAAAGGAGAGCTTCCTTCCACAGCTAATCTCCTCATAAAAAAGCGGCCTAAGCAACCTAACTTGTACCTTCTCCCAAAAATTCACAAACTCAACAATCCCGGCCGCCCCATAGTGTCAGCTTGCAGCTGTCCCACTGAACACATCTCCGAATACCTGGACATCATCTTCCAACCCTTTGTCCAGTCTCTACCTACCTACATTAAAGACACCAACCATGCTCTAGAGATCATAGACCAAGTCAACCAGAAACAACTTTTCAAACCTGAACTGTTGTTTTCCCTTGATGTCACTTCACTATATACTGTTATACCGCACAATGACGGCCTCAATGCACTTGCATACTTCCTCAACCAAAGAAGTCATAAACAACCTCCTACTCATACACTTCTACGTCTGGCTGAATTGGTTCTCTCTCTTAACAGTTTCACCTTTGATGGCGTCACCTTTGCTCAGTGCAGTGGCGTAGCGATGGGCACAAAAATGGGACCCAGCTATGCTTGCCTTTTCATGGGTTTCCTTGAGCAACAGATTCTTCAGCAATACACTGGGCCTGTCCCTGAGATGTATAAACGCTACATCGATGACGGTTTAGGAGCTACTCACATGACCCAAGCTGCACTTTTAGACTTCATTCACTTCGTGCAGGACTTCCACCCATCCATCAAGTTCACTTACACTATATCAGCTACTTCAGTCGACTTTCTGGACATGAACATCAGGATTGACTGCGGAATGTTGAAAACTTCAATACATTACAAACCTACCGACTCACATTCCTACCTCGACTACCGATCTTCTCACAACCCCAAAACTAAAAACAGCATCCCTTATTCCCAGTTTCTTCGGCTAAAAAGAATATGTTCCGAAGAATCAGATTTTGATGTTCAATCCAAAGAAATGGCTGGATTTTTCATCGACAGACACTACCCACATACTGTTGTTCAAGGATCTCTCCAAACGGTTCAAAAACTTAGTCGCGCGAGTACACTGCAGACTAAACCTACCGCTGATAGTGACAGACCTATCGTAACCATGATCTACCATCCCCACACCAATCCGGTGCGTAAAATCCTTCTTTCTAACTGGGGTCTTTTGTCATCCAGTCAAGAATCTGCTGCTATCTTTTCTGAACCTCCGTTGGTAGCTTTCAAGAGGGATATTAATTTGCGGGACATGCTTGTTCGCTCTACTCTCAAGCCTCGTCATACCACCAGAGCCTCCGGCTCCACTCCGTGCAATGTTCCTAATTGCAAGACGTGTCCTTTTATTTGCCCTTCCACCGTGGTCAATGGTCCACGTTACAAATTCAACATAGACAGATACTTCACGTGTCAAACCACCAACGTGATTTATGTCATCTCCTGTGTTAAATGCGGCCAACTCTATGTTGGAGAGACGGAAAGAACCATCAACGACCGTTTCAAAGAACATCTTCAGTCTGTCAAGTACCAATACAACAGACCGGTCGGACGACATTTCAATCAGGCCGACCACTCCGTCTCAGACATTCGAGTTAAAGGCCTCTGGCTTATGCAAGCCAGTAATGTCTGGGCCAGGAAAGACCGTGAAAAATTTCTGATTAATAAACTGGGCACTGTGGCGCCACTCGGGATGAATATGAAAGATTAACATTGTTTACCTTGCTTGTGTCTGCTACTTTACCTCACTGATTTACTACTCACTAATCAGTTACGTGATGTTGGCGCTGGTTGATATGTACATTTCCCTTGGGGACTTTCTCAGCGCTGGCAGAACGTTTAGTTGGATCCCTTGCCCTTCCCTGTCGGGCACCGGGTCTCCGGCTCACGGTTTGATACGCGGTTTTGGGGCGGGGCGATCGTGTGCATCCCTTGGGGATGTATGTGGTCGTCTTGTTGCGTACCTGTGTGTTTTTCTGTGGGCTGGTGGGTGCCCGTTGGGTGGGGTTGGTGGCTCTGGCTGATTGTCTTCCGCCCCCCCCCCCCCCCTCCCTTTTTTTTTTTTTTTTTTTTTTTTTTTTTTTTTTTTTTTTTCTTACTCCTTCCCCCCTTCTCCCCCCCCCCCCCGCCCCCATCTCCCTCTCTCTCTCTCTCTCTCTCTCTCTCTCTCTCTCTCTCTCTCTCTCTCTCTCTCTCTCTCTCTCTCTCTCTCTCTCCCCCTTATTTTTTTGAGTTACCCTTGAAGACGGTTTCACAACTACCTACTTTCCACTTATACCAATATTCTCTTACTGATTTTGATTCTTTGCTTTGTTTTCATGACTTATTACTTGTTGTGTACCGTGCTAAATGCTGGGGTTTTTTTCCCGGGGTCCTCCCGTTTTTCCCCGAGGTAGTCCTCAACTTGAAGGTGATATAAAGTTCGGGTTGGTGTTTAGCAGGCTTTGTGTCTTAGACACTCAGCCTACTTCGTGCCCAAGGGTACTCCCCATTCGTTCTCTCTCTCTTTCTCTCTCTCCGTCTCGCTCTCTCTCTCTCTCTCTCTCTCTCTCTCTCTCTCTCTCTCTCTCTCTCTCTCTCTCTCTCTCTTTCTCTCTCTCTCTCTCTCTCTTTCTCTCTCTCTCTCTCTCTCTCTCTCTCTCTCTCTCTCTCTCTCTCTCTCTCTCTCTCTCTCTCTCTCTCTCTCTCTCTCTCTCTCTCTCTCTTTCTCTGGCCTCATCTACACGCCTTTTCTTTCGCTCGCTCCTGCACGTGCTTGCACACACTCTTGTCTCTCGTGTTCAGGTTCTTTCCGAGTCTCTCTCTTACGCGATTTTTCGTTGACGTCATTTTTACTTTTTCCGCACTTTTGTTCTTCCTTTTCTTTTCTTTTATTTTACGTCACCTCCTTCAGTTGCCACATTCCTTCTGCCATTGAAGATAAGTAGCGGCTAATCTCTATGTTTGTTTGTTTGTCTATTTTGACAAAGGGTATTTACCCGAAATATTAATAAATTGTGTTGTACCCGTCTTTTCTAAGCGTGTTTCTTTCTCCGTTGGGTACTTCTTTGCATATTACACGCTTGGCAGTCACCTTTTTGGTCTGGATTGATTCTTCATTTACTAGCTCCTGTAGCGCTTGAAACCGGTTGGACAGCACCAGTTTGAACTCTTCTCTCACTCCAGTCTCTCTCAGGAGGCCTACATTATAGCGCTGTCTTCTTGTCTCTGTGCGGCTTTTCTTTAATTTGAGCTTTATTCTTAACGTAAGCAGATGGTGGTCTGAGGCGACTGATCTGCTCCCCTCCTCACTCGAACATCTTGAAGGGATCTTCTAAATTTCTTGCTAATGCAGATATGGTCTATTTGGTTCTCTGTAGTATGGTCAGGTAAGACCCAAGTTGCTTTGTGTATTCTTCTGTGTGGGAAGATGCTGCCTCCAATGACAAGTCTGTTTAGGGCACAAAAGTCTACAAACCTCTCCCCGTTCTCACTCATCTCCCCTAGTCCCTGTCTCCCCATCACATCTTCGTATCCGGTGCTGTCCTCCCCTATTTTGGCATTAAAATCGCCCATGACGATGGTGATGTCTCGCTCCGCACATTTGTCCACGGCACTCTGGAGTCGGTCGTAGAACTCTTGTTTCTCTTCCTCGTCACTGTCATTAGTGGGCGCATAACACTGGATGACGTTCAGCTTGAGCTTTTTCTTGGTTTTAAAGGTTGCTGTGATAATTCTTGGCCCAAGAGGTTCCCAGCTCATCAGCGCTCTCTGTGCCACTGGTGACAGCATGAATGCTACTCCTTCTGTATGGGGGGCATTCTCCTCTTCATGACCTGAATACAGAATCATCTCCCCACTTAACAGCCTTTTCTGGCCAGACTGCGTCCATCTGGCTTCACTGATACCTAGCAGGGAAAGGTTGTACTTTTGCATTTCTGCTGCTATCTGGGCAGCCTTGCAACTCTGGTACATGGTCTTGACGTTCCATGTGCCCATGGTTGTGTCCCTGGATATAGAGAGGCGGCTCGGTCCTGTGGCTTCCGAAGACTTCCGGCTTTCACCACAGGACATCATAAATCTTCTGGTAGAAGAACCTTCCTCCTCCAGGAAAGGAATTACTGTTTGTCTTTTCGTCGGCGTTTTTGTAGCTATTTCCTTTTTTGCAGGGTGGGGAAGCTACCCCCACGCCCAACCCCCTTACTAGGAGGACCAGGGGTTTTCTGTCGGGGTCACCTTCCCTTAGACCATGTTGGTTCACGGCACCTTATTTCATTCGGTGCACCCCTCTCGCGAGGGACCCCCTATCCACCACCCAGGGGACGCGCCTCAACGCCATATGGTCCCAGCGCGAGGGCGTTGTCAAAAAGAACACCTAAATACTTGTAGGACTCTACACGATCAACTTCTGTTCCCTTGATGACAACAGGATCGGGATGATGTTTGTTTTTCCTGAAATCTATGACCATCTCTTTTGTTTTGCCAACATGTAATTCAAGATAGTTTCTATCGCACCACTCTACAAAGTCGTCGATCTCCTGTCGATAGTGTCTGTTGTCCTCATCTGTAATCTGACCTGTCAGTGCCGTGTCGTCGGCGTATTTGTCTATGACACAGTCGTCATGAGTGGCTCTACAGTCCGCTGTGTACAAAGAAAACAAAAAAAAGGCGACAGGACAGTCCCCTGTGGTGCCCCGGTGTTGGTAAAAAGTACATCTGAGATTAGATCCGAATCTGAGATACTGTGGGCGGTTAATGAGATAGTCCAAAACAAGTATAACACCAGTGATCCACTCAGTGTATCAGAATCCAAAGCAAATAGGTACAGTAGTCGCATTCCTTCGTGCGTGTTTTACATTTAACCCCATGGACGCATTTCGCAAATAGTTAAAGGGCCATACAACATGGACTTTAGAAATTAAAATAAAGCGAAAAATAAAATGGAGACGGAAAGTTTGATTAGCACGACAAAATATTAATGTACACGCCAGGTTTGTTTTATGTTGTTAGTATAAGTGTAATTGTTTCTTTTTTGTGTGTTGTCGTTAGGAACAAATTTTTCGGGTGACCGCCAAGCGTGTTAACAACCTTTTCAATGCCGAGAAAATGTGAACGAAATCTGACTGCAAGAGGCATAGCTCCTCATGAGCCCCCGCGAATGCGGGGGCTCATGAGGATCTATGCTTCTTGCTGAGACCACATTATGTCAGTGTGTTGGCAGGGAAGGGGTTAAATCCGTAATTTAGTGAACTGTCCTGTGGTCGTCGTCATTTTAGAGCTTGTCTGTTGCCTTTGAGTTGGCTATTTCTCTAAATAATGTGTCGCTGTTGTCAGCATCATTACTGTGTTTCGCGTGTTTGTGTGGTTGTCTGTTATTTTGTGAGACTTTTCATACCTAAGTTCAATTTTAAAGATGAGGTTAGATAAAAAGAGTATGTACAATTTAACTTTTTCATACCGGAGTTCAATTTTAAAAGATGAATCGGATGAGGCTAGATAAAAAGATAATGTAAAATTTACCCTTTTTTTCACACCTGAGTTCAGTTTTAAAAGATGATTCAGACAAGTTTAAGTGAAAAAAGCATTAAAATATACATTAGTTAATTGGGCAAATCTTTTATTTGAAGGCAAACCACACTGGTCAGTACACACACATGAAAATAATCTGTTCCATAGCTCGGGGGTTCGGGTTAAAGCACGTCTTTCCGTCGATCTAAAAGGAAGAAGCTTAAACGCCTTCCCTTTCGAGAGAGAAAAATGGATACCACACTACTGCAAGAGGTATAGATCCTCATGAGCCCCCGCAATTGCGGGGGGTCATGAGGATCTATGCCTCTTGCTGAAACCACTTTGTATCCAATGTTCATGGGACGGCTAGAGCTCTTTCGCTTTGAATTTACACAGATTTCAGATATGCAGTGCATGGCCGCGGGTTCAAACCCAGCTGCGGTCAAAATTTGGTCGGACCTTGTTCGAAAGTAGGAATATCGATACACACCCCTTTGAAATCGCCTTTGTTGTGGACTAAAGACGTTTAAGCCCTAAAAGCTTAAGGCAGTTTGAATTGCTGATCTGTCGGCACAGAGCTGCATGCATAATGGAAATGTTTGCTCGCACAGTTGAGACAACTGTCTACTGTCTACGGTGAACCTTTCACACAAAAATAAAACAGCGGGTAGATGCCACACACAAAAAAAAAAAAAAAATCACCTAGTAGTGCACACGTATGATGTCACGCTTGAAAGCGCGCCAAACATACTACACTTTCAATGAACCAAACACTCCTTTTTCAGACGGGATACAACTCGTTACTGCGATTTTTCGAATTAACCCTTTTAGCGCCCTGGGCGCGTTTCCCGAATTGTGGAAGTGTTACTTAACTCATTCTACCCCAACACCGAAATCCACAAATTTTTCCGTTGTCCTCTGAAGACTGCATTGCCGGGCAGGACACAGATCGACCATGATAGTTCAAGGGTGATGCCAGAGTCATAGGCGCCAAGCTATTCTGGCATCACCCTTGAACTGTCATGGTCGATCTTTATCTTGCTGTCGTGTGTCTGGGGTAGAATGAGTTAACGACTATGTACCACTTGCAGGAGGTGGATTGACCATGATAATTCAAGGGTAGTGCCAGATTATCTTGGCGCCTTCAGGCGCCAAGCTAATCTGGCACTGCCCTTGAATTATCATGGTCGATCCATCTCCTGTTGTAGGGTGTTGGCGCGAAAAGGGTTAAGCAGTTGGTTAAAGTGTATATATATGCGGCGAAAGGGAAAGGTTGGTTTCATTTAAAGTTCAGTTTTTCCTAGGTAAAATTCATTGTATTTGGCGTGCTTTAAAAGTACACCTTGTAATAGACCGCTATGGCATGCATATTTCCCAAATTTTGGAGGTGTCATCTAGCGATTATGTACCAGTTTCGGGAGATGGATCGATCATGACAGTTCAAGGGTAGTGCCAGATTAGCTTGGCGCCTTAAGGCGCCAAGCTAGTCTGGCACTGCCCTTGAATTATGGTCGATTCAATTCATCTTACGCTTTGCGCATTGGGGTTAAATGGGTTAATCCTTGAGTGAAGCTGTATCATAACTGGTGTATATATATCTTTGGCACTTCCCGGTGTGAGGAGAACATGCGTTCAGTTATGAAATCAAACACCAAGTCTGACTGACTACACATAATAAGCCACACCATTACGTGTAGGAGAAAAACAAGCGTAAACATGTTTGACAACCACGCAGTAATTTTTACTTCCTACGAATCGTACAGCGTTAATCCATGGTAATGTTTTGAAAATTCACTATTATATATCATTACTCAATCACTTTATTAGTTAAAGACTGTGAATTGTGTATGAAAATCTAGTTTGAACGTCTCTGAAATTCGTAATTTCCTAATATATTTTCCCCCCAAAAAAAGTGTTCTAAAGCAGCCACATTTTTCAGAGGAAGAAATCTACATGTACCTTTGAATACTGTGTACTTGACTCGATGTATATTAAAACAAGATGGGATGAACCATAACCCACAAAGTCCCTTCTATATGAGAGCTGTCTTCGCTGTCAAGGGTCTCTACCTGTTGTCTTTGACTTGATTCTGATGTTGAAATATCTCCTTTTGAAAAAGCCTCGCAGAGGTGCGAATGCGTCATAGTGAACTCTATATGGGGCACGCGCAGTGCATACGTGTCATTGGTTTGTCAAACGTCATTTGTCATGACGTATTTTTATTTTGTTTGTACGCAATTTCATATTTAATTAACGTGATATGAGTTTCTCTTTCTCTTCAAAACCTGGGGAAATGGTGACGAAACTAGAATTTCACGTACAATTTCAGTCTTGCTATATAATGTGTCAAATCATGTTGACTTTACCTAGCTACATGCTATACTAAGTACACCTGCATGCTCTTCTGAAAGCGCGTCGATGTGTGTGTATGCGTGTGCGTGCGTGCATGCGCGCGCTCCAAACATCCTCAAGAGGCATAGATGTTTATGCGCTCTACGGGCACATGAGCATCTATGACTCTTGGAGATGCATGGCTTATGTGATAGAGAGAGCGAGCGAAATTACGTCATATTTAGAGTATGTCTGCGTGGTGACGGAGTTGCTTCTTTTACGTCACCGGCACTGTCTGACTTTCTCGAAATGTCAAGGTTCTTTACTGTTTTAATTTTGCTTCTGAAAAGAATTAATTTTTACTGAAGAAGTTGAAAGGGTGCAAAGCTAGCTAACGAACTCATCCAATGTCTTTCTCCAGACTAGCTATATCGGGTCACCTGAATGCTCTTCTGAAAGCGCGACGATGTGTGTGTGTGTGTGTGTGTGTGTGTGTGTGTGTGTGTGTGTGTGTGTGTGTGTGTGTGTGTGTGTGTGTGTGTGTGTGTGTGTGTGTGTGTGTGTGTGTGTGTGTGTGTGTGTGTGTGTGCGCGCGCGCGCGCGCGTGTTAGTGCGTGCATGCGCGCGCGCTCCAAACATCTCCAAGAGACATAGATCCTCGTGCGCTCTCCGGGCGCATGAGGATCTATGCCTTTTGGAGATGCGCGCATATCTGTGTGTGTGTGTGTGTGTGTGTGTGTGTGTGTGTGAGAGAGAGAGAGAGAGAGAGAGAGAGAGAGAGAGAGAGAGAGAGAGAGAGAGAGAGAGAATCAATGAATCTTTATTTTACAACGGTAAAGATATTAACAATGCCAGAGGCAATGCCATTTTTTCAAATCTGCCGTTGCTACATCTACAACACAACAATTACATTACATTAATACATGTATAGGACCAACGCCTACGGGTGTGTTGGGGGAGGGGGAGCAATGGTAAGGAAGAAAGAAGAAGAAGAAAGAAAAAAAAAGCAACAACACAGCAGCACAATACATACACAGCAGTAGAATGGGTACATTACTAACGATGATATCTACGTATAGAAAGCAAAGCTTGCAGATAGTTATGGCAGCGAAGATAAATGTTTAAAAAGACTTTTCTTGAAACATGATACCGTTGGAGTGGTCTTCGTTTGCAATGGAAGGGAATTCCACAAAGTCGCCCCCGAGAATGCTAGACTGGTTTTAAATAAGTCTATTCTGGTTTTGGGTACTACATACAGGCTGTTTGTATCGCCATAGCGGGACTGTGACCGGAATAGCAGCTGGGTTAGATATTCCGGAGTGTTATCATTCCGAATCTTGAAAAGAAGAACACCTTTGTTGAATGCAAACTGATTCTTGAGAGAAAGAAGTCCCGCTTTGTGAATCTTATCATCCGTTGTCAAAGTAGGATCAGGTAAAATTAATTTCGCTGCTCGTCTGTGTAAAGAGTTCAGTCTTTTTTAATGTACATCTCTGCAGCCATCCCACACCGTGGAAGCATAATTAATGTGGGACTGAATATGTGCATAATAAAATAATTTTCTGGTTTCAAAGTCAGTGAAGTGCTTCAGTTTGGACAGAAAAAAAAATGTTTCTTGAAACAGTTTTACACACTTTATGTGTGTGTGCCTGCCATTTGAGCTGATCATCTATGATAATTCCAAGGAGGCAGTGTTCAGACACTTGCTCAATAGAATTGCCTTCGAAGGACAAATCAAGTGAAAGCGGGGTTAGTTGGTGTTTTTGGCGTGTCGCAATTACCATTGACTTTGACTTAGTTTTTGCTGGATGGATACTCATTGAGTTACGTTCACACCAGGCGGACACCTCATCAAGGCTCTGTTGAAAGTTTTCTGCAACCACATTAAGGTTTTTATTTGCCGTGTGGATTGAAGTATCGTCAGCAAACAAGTCACATTCGACAGATTCGGACGTTAGGTGAAGAGGCAGATCGTTGATATATAAACAAAATAGAAGAGGCCCTAACACTGACCCTTGAGGTACTCCACACTTAACCTCCTTCACTTCAGAGTGTGATCCATTAATTACAACCTTTTGCTTTCTTCTCTTTAGATACGAACTAAAGAAGGAAACTGCTGAGACGTTTTTCAAATAATGACTAAGTTTGCTTATCAGAGTGTCGTGATTAACCAGGTCAAAAGCCTTCTTAAAGTCAAGGTAAATAACACCCGTCAGTTGAGAATTGTTTACGTTAGATAACCACTTATCTGCAAGTCTGCTTAGCGCTGTATGACAGGAATACTTCGGACGAAACAGGGATGAAGCATATTATTTGTCTCTAAATACTGAGACAAATGTTTGTGTACATGAGAGAGAGAGAGAGAGAGAGAGAGAGAGAGAGAGAGAGAGAGAGAGAGAGAGAGAGAGAGAGAGAGAGAGAGAGAGAGAGAGAGAGAGAGAGAGAGAGAGAGAGAGAGAGAGAGAGCAGCCGCGCTTGAGAGAATGACGTCATATTTAGAGTATTATGTCAATGTCTGCGAGGTGACGGAGTTTCCTCTTTTACGTCACCGCCACAGTCAGACTTTCTCTAGAAGTCAAGTTTTTTTACTGTTGTAATTTCTTTCTGAAAAGAATTAATTTTTTACTAAAGAAGTTGACAGGATACAAAGCTGGCTAACAAACTCATCCAGTGTCTTTCTCCAAACTAACTACATCCAAAATTTCAAGTAAATATAACAAAAATGACGGACTCTAATCTGGGTCAACCGACTTCCTATAAAAGGTTGTTTATGTCTTAAATGAGACATTCAGCTACAATATGCTAGAAGGCTCTCTTAGCCACCTCTTTAAAAAAAGTATTTCGCCAGGTTTCAAGCTTGTGTGTACAGAAATATCGGAGATTCTCTTGTATACATACATACGCACACACATACATACATACGCACACATGGCGCTTCGCGCCAAATGTACGTTCAGCAGCGAGGTTAGCGTAACTAGACATGACGTAATTTTTATCTTGTTACTTCAATTGTAAGAGGTTTAGGCCTGCCCGCCTTTGACATAATGGACATGCTATTAAATTCGCCCCACATGATTTTGTAACACAAGATTTTTCTAGCTTATCGTGCACTTTTCGAAACGTTACACAATAATCTTAACCCATTCAGCCCTGACGCACTACAGCAGGAGATGGTCGACCATGATAATTCAAGGGTAGTGCCAGATTAGCTTGGCGCCTGTCGGCGCCAAGCTAATCTGGCACTGCCCGTGAATTATCATGGTCGATCCATCTCCTGAAACTGGCGCATAATCATTAGATGACGCCTCCAAAATTTGGGAAATGCGGCCGTCGGGCTGATTGGGTTGATTACCACATTTTATTCATTACTTATCTTGGTTACTGCATTTCTAGGTGCACAAGTTTGGATTGTTTGTGGGTTTTCTTGAACGACAGAAACACTTCACTGCAGCATTGTATGTGCACTACTGAGTCTGTGATTTTGGGCCTCATGGCTGCAAGCCGTAAGGCTCTAAAATCACAAACCAGCACGCACTTAGGCCCATATGCCCATTCAGTTTCACGTCGGCGTATGTCTAATTCGCACGACATCGAGAGTTGGCAAATTATTGTTCACACTATTTGATTTAGCATCGCGTATGCTTCTTTTGATTTAACTTCTTCAGCCCGACTGGCGTATTTCCCAAATTTTGGAGGCGTCATCTCATGAGTGTGCACCAGTTGCAGGAGATGGGTCGACCATGATAATTCAAGGGCAGTGCCAGATTAGCTTGGCGCCTGTCGGCGCCAAGCTAATCTGGCACTGCCCTTGAATTATCATGGTCGACCCATCTCCTGCTGTAGTGCGTCCGGGCTGAATGGGTTAAAAAACAATTTGTTCTTTTGTGTGTTGCCCCTTTTGGCGGTCGGTAGAGCTTTTTGGTCGAGGTGATTCCTGCAGGAATCTGCTCGACAAAAAGCGCTACCGGCAGCCAACAGGTTTAATGAGTTTGAACTGCTGGAATCTCTAATTGCTCGGCCGGATTGTCGGGTCGTCCGAATTAATCTGATTGAAGCTTTCAACGACTTTCTTGAATAATGTAAGCATTTCTGACATTTGCGTACTTTTTGTCATGCATGCGCACACAATCAAAAATTGAGAAGGCTATTTTAGTTTAACTCGCTCAGCCCGACGGCCGTGTTTCCCAAATTTGGGAGGCGTCATCTAATGACTATGCGCCGGTTGCAGGAGATGGGTCGACCATGATAATTCAAGGGCAGTGCCAGATTAGCTTGGCGCCGACAGGCGCCAAGCTAATCTGGCACTACCCTTGAATTATCATGATCGACCCATCTCCTGCTGTAGCGCGTCAGGGCTGAATGGGTTAACTTGGAAAATGGTGAGCGTATAGATGAGGTATACATCGAATTTGCAAAGATGGCACTTCTCGGCGTCACAGAAAGTAGTGCGTTGTATTTATTGTATGCGTGTCCATTTTGAAAAACGGTTAAAACCAGGAAATTTAAAAAAAAAATCTGTGTTATATTTGCCTTTCCAGGGGTGTTTCTTTCCTTTGTGGGATTTGTTTTATTTTTGACAAAGATTGCACGGTCTCACAGTATTTAGTACATTTCAGTGATGCTCTTTTTTGTAACCTTTTCCGTGTCGGTAGGGACAAAATCCGCGACCGACACGCAGAGGGTTAATCAAAACAAATGTTGCTCCATCGTACACGTACTGTGGTAAAAATCCAAAACACGTTGGCCTTCATTCGATGGATTGGATATTGGAGCTCCAGGAAGTTTTGTACAGTGCTAACGGCACGTTCTGAATTTCGTGCAGTCCATGAGTTGGAACAGACCTCGTGCAGCAAAGAGGCATATATTCTTAAGAGCTGCTGCATCTACATAGCTTATGTGAGTAAGGGCTGCACCGAAAAAGCAAAACAAAAACAAAAAATGTTGACGTGACGTCTTCGGTACATCGCAGATCACTGCTGGATCATAGGGGCCTGACGGACGAGTGGTGCTTTGACTAAATGCAAATCCGCTGCGCCACCGCGTCCTCTAGCTCAGTTTAGAATTATAACTTGAGATATTCACGCGGTGGCGCAGCGGATTTGCATTAGTCAAAGCACCACTCGTCAGGCCCCTATGTGCTGGATATACCCGTGATGGTGCCCGACGCAGACTGATATGATAATAAGGCCAGCAACAGGCATACGTCCTCATGAACCCCCGCAGATGCGGGGGCTCATGAGGATCTATGCCTCATGCAAGCGGATTTTGTTTTCTGTGCCCCCAGCAGTCATGGGTTAAAACTAAAAGATTCTGTTCGCCATTTCCCCACCTTTCCAAAGATGCATATCCGTGTACTGATAAACGGTATGACAATCTTAACCCTTTTAGCCCCAAGGTCCCATTTCTCACATTTTGGAGGTGTTGCCTAACAACTATGTACCAGTTGTAGGAGATGGACTGATCATGATAATTCAAGGGTAGTGCCAGATGAGCTTGGCGCCTGAAGGCGCCAAGCTCATCTGGCACTACCCTTGAATTATCATGATCGATCAATCCATCTCCTGCTGCATGGTCCCGGGGCTATAAGGGTTAAACCGCCTTGTGCATGCAGCCACCTTTGCTGTGTACGGTGCCTGTGGTTGTATGCATAGAGGGGATTCATATTCCGTACGGTATGCGGTAGTACTCCCCTGGGGAGTACGCCACAAATACACTTCTATTCAAATGATATCCTTTGGTACTCCTTAGATAGATTCACTCGGGGAGTACGCCGCAAGAACACTCAATTTAAATGAGATGAAAAAAGCATCTCATTTCAATAGAAGTGTACTTGCGGTGTACTCCCCGTGTGGGTCTATCTAGGGAGTGCGTACTCCGGCAAACGGTATGGAATGTCGAAAGACCTCTCGCCGTGACACAGTCCTCTCGCCGTGACACAGTCCTCTCGCCGTGACAGTCCTCCGTGTTTGCAAGCGTAGGTCCAAAAGACCAACTAATCATTCAACCAAATGTCTTCAAAATCAAACTGTTAAAGAGCATTTGGGATAAATATCGCACAGTCACAATGATTTATGTGCGCATTTTTGGCAATGGCTCATGGGGGAGGGGGGTCGGGTGGTTAATAATATAAATTAAATGATTGCTGTAAATGCGCAGCCTAATGTAGTGGCTGTCCCCCGAAATGTGACTCATTTTGTAAAAATAATATTCGTTTCGAGAAATGGTATACATGTGAATATATGACACATAAAGTTTGATTATATGTAAACATATCCCACAACAAATAAAAGAGAGTAACATTTGAAGCGAAAGCGAATCAATTTTTTTATAAGCACTGACTGCAGGGTCGGATCTAGGAGGGAGGGGGGGTGCAGGGGTTCCGGACCCCCCCCCCGCCCCGCCCCCCCCGACCCAAAATTGTTATAAATGCTATAACAACGTCCATTTTGGCGGTGTTTGTAACACCCCCCCCCCCCCTCCCGTCTCCGTTGTTTGATATTTGCCGAATGGTGAGAGTCGCGCGCGCCTTCTGTCCACCCCCTCTCTCTCTCTCCCTCCCCCTCCCCCTCCCCCTCTCTCTCCCTCCCCCTCTCTCTCTCTCTCCCTCTCCCCTCTCTCTCTCTCTCCCTCCCCCCCTCTCTCTCTCTCCCTCCCCCTCTCTCCCTCCCCCTCTCCCCCTCTCTCCCTCTCCCCCTCTCTCCCTCTCTCCCTCTCCCTCTCCCTCTCAGTTCGTGACACGGTTAAAGACAGCAAAGATTCCTATACTATATGGCGCCTTCTAAACACACTTACTAGGGGGTCTCCAAGTACCGCAACTACCATTCCCACTAATCTTACTGCTGATACATTCACTGACCATTTTCTTTCGATTGCCAAATCTCTAATATCGCCAAGCCAGGATAACACTTATCACCGTTCAAATCTGCTGTCTGAGTTTTGTCAACAAAGAACAATGGGCACAGCCCCCTTCAACATCCCTATGTTAGCTGTTCATGAAGTGGGTTTACTCATAAGTAACCTTCCAAATAAAATGTCCTCGGGGCCTGATGACATCAGCCCGAACATACTTAAACTGTCTCTCCCATACATTGTAGAATCTTTAACTTATATTTATAATCTTTGTATCCAGCATAACACTTTTCCTAACGAACTTAAATATGCCAAAGTAATTCCACTTCCAAAAACAAAAGATCGTTCTGACCTTAATAATTATCGGCCTATTTCTTTATTAGCTGTTTTGTCCAAACCACTGGAAAGGCACGTTCATAAACACCTGCTTGCTTACCTAGAAAACCGTAAGCTCCTTCACCCTTTCCAATCCGGATTTCGTCAGCAGCATTCATGCCACACAGCACTTACAGGCCTTGTTGACACATGGCTCGAGGGTATGAATAAGTCACAGTTAACAGGAGTAGGCTATCTGGATTTTAAGAATGCTTTTGATCTGATTAATCCATAATTATTCTGACTGCTAAGCTTCACACATACCTCAATAACGGAGACGTAGTTGCTTTTTTCACATCTTACCTTACTAAAAGAAAACAAAAGGTTCTTAATCATGGCTCATACTCCTCTCTCAAAGATGTAAGCTTCGGTGTGTGTCACGACACGCCTGACGGAGTCAGGGCGCCGTGGACAATATGAGTGCAGACACTCGAGAAAACCCACCCACTCTAAATAAATAACACAACGCCAGCGATAAACAACAAACAAATCCTTTATTACCCACTCTTACTCTAACCCCCACCCCAACCCACTAACGCCCCACACCCTCACACATACCCACACATGCACTCATAACGTATTAACACATAAAAAAGATTAACATATAAAAAATGACTAACAAGTGAAAATGACTAACAGGTGAATATGACTAACAGGTGAATATGACTAACAGACGAAAATGACTAACAGGTGAATATGACTAACAGGTGAATATGACTAATGTGGCCAACGGCTATACAAGGCGGGTAACTTTGTCTCTGTACAGTGTCCTTTGTCCCACACTAGACAGGGTGGCTCGTAAAGTAAGAGTACTACCCCTACACCACAGAGCACCGTAGCCGCGCTTGCCCACGCACGCCTGTGACCGACGCTCAGAACGTAGAATCAGCCTGCTGTAGCCCAACGTACTTGTCCAACAGGACCGGCTAGCGAAGGCGTTCCGACTCCAGATGATGCGTCACCGTTGGTCGTGGATGATGGAGAGATCGAAGAACGACGAAATCTTCGAAGCCAATCTTTGAAGCCAATCTTCGAAGCCAATCTTCGAAGCCAGTGCACTGGAAAAGGGCGCATTGTTAGTCAAAGTGCCAACACAGTTAATTCTGGCCTATTTGACACGCACCTACTCACAAACCACGTGAGTTGTGTCTCGTCTCACCCTAATACCCGCCTTGGCCATATTAAATATACAATCATGGATATGAAAGCTTCCTATGTACATTCAACATTCACCAGGTCTGCACTATTCCATTACACTAACATTAAGCTAGCCCAACCACTTTTGTATAATAAAATTGCCACTGCTAAAACCAACATTATCAAAATATCCACATGTACATACAAAGATATCAAATAATCACCAGCAACCACCCAACGTGACGATCTCATTACATTGCATCTAGGGTTCAATACAAATATATTTGAAAGGATACCCACTTTAATTCATTTTACAACATGGCCCTTTAAATATACTGATACTCGGCGACAGCCGAACATAAACTAAATCCGACACCCACCACATTACAACCCAACCTAAAAAACATGGCTAAAGACTCAATTAAAACATCACTAAAAACCTAGACGAACATACCCTTCCGAACCTATGTACACATTCACACACCCGAGAGCACAGCAGCTAACTGAGGAAAATGGCATGAGTAAATACCTGTCACTGGTGAGTCCTCCGGCAGGACGAGACAAAACAAGACGAAGACGAACCGGAGGGGTCTTCTGGTGAGTAGCAGCCGTGGTCACAAGTCTCTCGGGACACCCACACCCAGGAACACTGGCCGTGGTCTTGCAGGGAGGGTAAAACAACCCTCACACAGCTTGTCAAGGGCTCCAAACGAGGCCGCACCCTGACCCAGACTCTCACTTCGCTGGCTAACTCCGCTGACTGACTGTAATATCCCTCTGCTACCTTGCAGTTTAACTTTACTCTGAACACTGTTCGGTTAAAGCTACTTGGCTAAAGCGTGCAACCGCTGTACTCGCTCGCTGTTAAGCTTGCTGCACGGGCTTTACGATTACGCTCACACTACATTTATTAACTTCCCTAAACTAAGGCTATTTACAGAAGTCGGCGACCTACATTTATTAACAAGAAAACGACTTGACGAAAAAATAAAACAACATGTCACATCCGTTACGTGACATACCCCCCTCCCAGATCAAACACCCGGGTTTGATTACTATATGACTGTCCCAATACTGCTTCCACATTTACGGTTTCTACCACCCTGTCCTACTCAAAAAGTCAGCAGGAACATTTACTTTACCGGCTATGCTTTCTACTCTAATGGAAAATGGCTGCAACTGCAAAGCCCACCTCATCAGTCGACTGTTTGTGGATTTAGCTTGTTGCAAGTACTGCATTGGTCTATGGTCGGTCTGTACGACGAATGTCCTACCATACAGATACTGACGGAATTTTTGAATTCCCCACACGATTGCAAGACACTCCTTTTCGATGGTGGAGTAGTTACGCTCTGCTTTGGATAGTTTCTTGCTCGCGCATGCAACAGGCTGTAAACCGTTACCATGGTCCTGACATAATACGGCTCCTACACCCCCTTCGGACGCATCTGTCTGCAACACGAAGAGACGATCGAAGTCTGGCAATGAGCACACAGGACCTGAACACAGTCGCGCCTTCAGCGTCTCAAATGCTGTCTCACATGCATCGTTCCAACCGATCTGTCCAGTTTTCCCTCCCTTGGTCAGGTCGGTTAGTGGGGCTGCTATGGCCGCAAAGTTAGGAACGAACCGGCGGTAATAATTTGCCAACCCAAGAAACGATCTCACTTGTTTCTTTGTTTGTGGTCGCGGCGCGTCTTTTATCCGCTGCATCTTGTCCCCCTCTGGTTTTATCTGACCGTTACCCACTGTATGCCCCAGATATTCCAACTGCTTGAACCCCAAGTAACACTTTGTAGGTCTGGCCGCCAACTGGACCTCTCTTAACCTACCAAAGAGCTGGGCAATACACTGTAAGTGACGTTCTTTAGTGGAGGAAGCAATCATGACGTCGTCCATGAAATTGCTAACTTCCGTCAATCGCAAAGGTTCTAGTAACCTCCTCATCATTCGGGAAAAGATTGCCCCTGCCGTCTTTAACCCGAAAGGCATTACTTTCCACTGAAATTGCCCTGCCGGTGTGGTGAAGGCAGTTTTCGGTTTGTCGCTCTCTAACATGGGTACCTGCCAGTAGCCTTTAGCTAGGTCCAACTTACTCAAGTACTTAGCCTTGGACAGTAAGGAAAATAGGTACTCCACGTCAGGCATCGGCTCCGCATCGAACACGACCTTTTGGTTCAGTTTTCTAAAGTCCACGCAAAACCTAACAGTGCCATCTTTCTTCTTCACCAAGACGATCGGTGAGCTGTATGGGGAATTGGCTCTCTCGATTACTCCCATCTCTAGCATAGCGTCCACTTCGGTTTTCACTACCTCTAGCTGAGAATGAGGTAGAGGATATTGCTTCGTTCTCACCGGCACTTCATCAGTCAAATGGATTTCACATGAGTCTAGTGTCGTCCTCAACGGATAATCTGTCAAAATATCCTTAAACTGGACAGTCAGAGCTTCTATACTAGAATGGATCTCTGGACAGTTAGGATCAAGATGGATGTCAGAGGGTCCTTCAGACGCTACTAAAGGAATGGTAGGTACTTCCTTTACCACCACGAATGCCTCTCCCCCCTCGTCTTCGTCCCCCTCATCTATCACTACTGTAGCTACTGACACTCGTTCTTGGAACTTTTTCAACAGATTTGCATGGTACAGTTTATTTTTACTGCCCACCCGTACCCTGTAGTCACACTCTCCGACTCTCTCTAGAACTTCGAATGGTCCCTGCCAAGCCATCTCCAGCTTGTTGTGTTTAACTGGAAGTAACAACAAAACCTTGTCTCCTGCATTAAAACTGCGTGGTTTGGCTCTGCGGTCAAAGTGCTGTTTCTGCTTTTTCGAAGCTAGCTTCAAATTCTGTTGCGCTAACCTGCACGTCTCTTCAATGCGATTCCGTAAATCTACTACGTACTGGCTTGCATCTCTCACCTCTTCTCCCATCTGCTCTTTCGTCCACAGATCCCGTAGAACTGACATGGGCCCCCTTACAGTCTTGCCGTACAATAACTCGAACGGCGCGAACCCCGTCGATTCCTGAGGAACCTCCCTGTACGCAAACAGCAATGAGGGAATGTATCTGTCCCAACATCGAGGTTGCTCGCTAGCTAACTTCTTCAACATGGACACCAAGGTACCGTTGAAACGTTCGACTAGGCCATTTGCCTGCGGATGGTAAGGAGTAGTACACTTGCCTTGTATGCACAGCAAACGGTTGACTTCAGACATCACTTGTGAAGTGAACTGGGACCCTTGGTCGGTGAGCACCTCCCTCGGAATCCCCACCCGAGACCAGATTTCTAACAATGCCTCAGCGACCCTTTCTGCTTCGATCCCCTTTAAAGGTACTGCCTCGGGGTATCGAGTGGCGTAATCGACGGTCACGAGAATGAACCGGTTTCCTCTGTCGGAAGCTGGAGCAATAGGCCCCACAATGTTTACCGCTACTCTCTGAAATGGTTCTTCTACTAGCGGAAGCTGTTGCATAGGAACCCGCGGTACTCTCCCTCTTGGTACTACTTTCTGACATTGTTCGCACGACTCACAGTACCTGCGAACTTGAGCACACAGCCCCGGCCAATAGAAAGTACCCCAAATGCGTTCCCGGGTTCTCTTGCCTCCCAAATGCCCTCCCATCGGTGGGTCATGCGCTAAACGCATTACAGTCTCCCTCAAAGGCTTCGGGACGACTAACTGGGACATTTGGCTGCCTCCTTTGCTATAGACCCGATACAGAATTCCCTTCCTCCTGCAAAATTCTATCAGACTTTTCCCTGACGGAATTGCTCGGCCCTCTTCGGCCAACTTCCTAGCGCGAGCTAGAGTTTCGTCCTGGTTCTGCCACTCTATCAGTTGGGCAGGAGTCACATTGAGATCGGCCTGCTTAACGACTTTAAGCGCGCTCTCTCCCTCCTTTTCCCTCTGAACCTGAGCTCGAGTTTGGACCGCTGCTGCCATAGCACACTCACTGGCATCGATGGATACGGGACTACGTTTCCCATCTGAAAAAGTCACCCAGTTTCCTAGGATTACGTCTGGTCCCATGCGCTCCATTACGATAAGTTCGATCGTCCCTCGCACGAATGGGGAATCGATTTCAACCCATGCAGTCGGATACTTATCGGACTTAGTATGGTCGACGGGATTGACGTCTATGAACCGACCTGTAAAATCCCTGGGTTCTATCCACTTGGCGGCGATCGCACTCATATCCGCGCCGGTATCACGCATGATACGAACTTCCTTTCCCTTGACTAATCCCCTACTCCACGGGTCGTAGGGCCGGATCGTCCGCATCCCTACGGTCACGGGCTCTGTCATTACGGCTACTGTCTCAGGAGCAATGGTGACTTGGTTAACTGACGCCTTACTCTGACAGTTCCTTGCTACGTGCCCTGGTTTGTTGCACTTAAAACACAGCCGTTCACCAGTCCCCCTGCCTGAACTAGCTGGTTCTGTCCTATGTTCTGCTTTGGTCTCAGGGGGTTTATTCGACCCTTTGTCCTTCTTGAACGGCGGACGAATCGGCCCCCCACCCAATGGACGCGAGACTGCCCGTTTGGTGTCGATATGGAGCTGCGCTAGCTCCGCGGCCTCTTCACCATTCCTAGGACGTTTTTCCCTAACGAACATTTCAAGGTCTGCATTCATAATAGCATAAAGTTGCTCAGACAGAAACATGTCTAGCACTTGTTCTACGTCCTCTATGTTCTTATGGGCTAACGTGAACCAACGCTTGACTGAGGTCTTTAACCTAACGAACAACTGGGGAAACGTTTCGAGACTCTCCTTTTTGGCTTCGCGAAACTGGCGTCTGTAATATTCAGCGTCACGCCTAAATCTTCTCAGTAAGGTCTCCCTCACCACCTCAAAATCTTTCCCTTGCTCTACGGTCAGCCTAAGGTATGCATCACGGGCCTCCCCCTGCAATAGAGGTGCTAACCTGATCCCCCATACCTCTTTCGGCCACCCCTGGGTTTCGGCTACTCTCTCAAAGAGCTGAAGGTAAGATTCCACATCTTCCTTATCCTCTAACGGACGCATCTTGAGCGAGTAATGCTGACTAGACTCCGTAACTGACTTCTTTTCCGATGCTGCTAACTGTAACCTAAGCCGCGTTTCGGCCGCGACGAGCTCTTCTTTCCGTGCTTGTTCCGCGGCAGCTAGCTCTTCTTTCCGTGCTCGTTCCTCGGCAGCTAGCTTACGTTCGGTCAATGCTAAGTCATCCCGCCTAGCCTGCTCAGCCATCTGGAGCTGCTTCTCTACTGCCTCGCGGTCCATCTGGAACCGCCTCTCTAACGCCCTACGCTCTAGGTCACGTTCCCGTTTTTCTTCCTCTCTCCTAACTTCGGACAGGATGAACTGGGTTAGAGCTCCCCCACTAAGTCCTAGGCCCTCTCCTATCACTTTATACTGCTCATATGGGTTTACTATCACCCCTAACCCCTCTTTACTTTCCTGATCCCTACTGGGTGTCAGTCCTGCTGCAGTGAGAGTACGGGTAAGGGTACTCACCACCGTTTCCTTCCGAGAGGGAGTGGCCAAAGTGGCTCCTCTCTCTCCTGGACCCTCATCCCCTGCACCACCACCCTCGGACTCAGGGTCGTGCCCCGACGTGGCACGGGTGGCCCTGGTCTCCCGTTTAGGGGGCATCCTGATGTGGGTGTCCCGGAGGCAGCGACGACAACTGCTCCCCAGCAGGACCCCTGCCAAAGAAAAAACAAAACAAATAAATACACAGAATACAAACAACGAATAAGGACTAGACAGTGACAAGAGCCGAAGGGTCCTCACCACTCGGTACCTGAGTAATGAGAGGCAACCACTCATGCCACCCCCCGTTTATGCGCACTGCACTCTCTGGCCGTGGCCCCTGGCGCAATACGCCCCCACTCCCGCCAACCGCCCGCTAAATCTTACTCGTACCACAACACGAACAAACGGTCACTGGCGCACAAAAATACCCTAATCTACCTAATCCGTTACCTCCCCCTAATCCTTATCCCACCGCTGCCACCAAATATGTCACGACACGCCTGACGGAGTCAGGGCGCCGTGGACAATATGAGTGCAGACACTCGAGAAAACCCACCCACTCTAAATAAATAACACAACGCCAGCGATAAACAACAAACAAATCCTTTATTACCCACTCTTACTCTAACCCCCACCCCAACCCACTAACGCCCCACACCCTCACACATACCCACACATGCACTCATAACGTATTAACACATAAAAAAGATTAACATATAAAAAATGACTAACAAGTGAAAATGACTAACAGGTGAATATGACTAACAGGTGAATATGACTAACAGACGAAAATGACTAACAGGTGAATATGACTAACAGGTGAATATGACTAATGTGGCCAACGGCTATACAAGGCGGGTAACTTTGTCTCTGTACAGTGTCCTTTGTCCCACACTAGACAGGGTGGCTCGTAAAGTAAGAGTACTACCCCTACACCACAGAGCACCGTAGCCGCGCTTGCCCACGCACGCCTGTGACCGACGCTCAGAACGTAGAATCAGCCTGCTGTAGCCCAACGTACTTGTCCAACAGGACCGGCTAGCGAAGGCGTTCCGACTCCAGATGATGCGTCACCGTTGGTCGTGGATGATGGAGAGATCGAAGAACGACGAAATCTTCGAAGCCAATCTTTGAAGCCAATCTTCGAAGCCAATCTTCGAAGCCAGTGCACTGGAAAAGGGCGCATTGTCAGTCAAAGTGCCAACACAGTTAATTCTGGCCTATTTGACACGCACCTACTCACAAACCACGTGAGTTGTGTCTCGTCTCACCCTAATACCCGCCTTGGCCATATTAAATATACAATCATGGATATGAAAGCTTCCTATGTACATTCAACATTCACCAGGTCTGCACTATTCCATTACACTAACATTAAGCTAGCCCAACCACTTTTGTATAATAAAATTGCCACTGCTAAAACCAACATTATCAAAATATCCACATGTACATACAAAGATATCAAATAATCACCAGCAACCACCCAACGTGACGATCTCATTACATTGCATCTAGGGTTCAATACAAATATATTTGAAAGGATACCCACTTTAATTCATTTTACAACATGGCCCTTTAAATATACTGATACTCGGCGACAGCCGAACATAAACTAAATCCGACACCCACCACATTACAACCCAACCTAAAAAACATGGCTAAAGACTCAATTAAAACATCACTAAAAACCTAGACGAACATACCCTTCCGAACCTATGTACACATTCACACACCCGAGAGCACAGCAGCTAACTGAGGAAAATGGCATGAGTAAATACCTGTCACTGGTGAGTCCTCCGGCAGGACGAGACAAAACAAGACGAAGACGAACCGGAGGGGTCTTCTGGTGAGTAGCAGCCGTGGTCACAAGTCTCTCGGGACACCCACACCCAGGAACACTGGCCGTGGTCTTGCAGGGAGGGTAAAACAACCCTCACACAGCTTGTCAAGGGCTCCAAACGAGGCCGCACCCTGACCCAGACTCTCACTTCGCTGGCTAACTCCGCTGACTGACTGTAATATCCCTCTGCTACCTTGCAGTTTAACTTTACTCTGAACACTGTTCGGTTAAAGCTACTTGGCTAAAGCGTGCAACCGCTGTACTCGCTCGCTGTTAAGCTTGCTGCACGGGCTTTACGATTACGCTCACACTACATTTATTAACTTCCCTAAACTAAGGCTATTTACAGAAGTCGGCGACCTACATTTATTAACAAGAAAACGACTTGACGAAAAAATAAAACAACATGTCACATCCGTTACGTGACAGTGTGCCCCAAGAGTCTGTACTGCACACACAGAGAGAGCCCTGCAGCGCATCACGTCTTGCTTCGCAGATGCTGCCCAGCTCTTTGGACTCGAGGTCAGTCTGAAAAAGACAGAGGTCCTCCATCAGCCGGCACCCAAGACAGTGTATCGCCCTCCTCACATCACCATTGGCGAGTCTGAACTAAAGTCAGTGCACCAGTTTACTTACCTTGGCTGCATTATCACGTCGGACGCCAAGCTGGACAAGGAGCTTGACAGCAGGCTGGCAAAAGCGAACAGCGCTTTCGGGCGACTTTTCAAGCGGGTGTGGCACAATCAACAGCTGAAAACAGGCACCAAGATCAGCGTGTACAGAGCTGTGGTCCTCACCACCCTGCTGTATGGTTCCGAGTCCTGGGCCCTCTACCGCAGCCAACTACGACTCCTCGAACGCTTCCACCAGCGCTGCCTGCGTACCATCCTGGGCATTCACTGGAGTGACTATGTCACCAACGTCGAGGTCCTTGAACAGGCTGAAACTGTGAGCATCGAGGCTTTGCTGCTGCGGACACAGCTCCGCTGGGCGGGGCATGTCTCCAGGATGGAGGATCATCGCCTACCAAAGATCACCCTGTTCGGCGAGCTTGCTACTGGACACCGTGACAGAGGGGCACCAAAGAAGAGATACAAAGACTGTCTCAAGAAGTCACTTAGTGCCTGCCAAATCGACCACCACCAGTGGTCTTCGCTTGCTGCGGACCGTGACACCTGGCGCTCCACCATTTACAAGGCAGCTGTCTCCTTTGAGGACTCTCACAGAGCTAGCCTTAAGGACAAGCGGCTCAGGAGAAAAAACAGAGATGCCGCAGCTCAGAACCCCGGCCATACCTTCCCCTGCAGCCACTGCGGTCGAACCTGCCTGTCTCGGATTGGCCTCCGCAGCCACGAACAAGCCTGCAGACGTCGTGGGCAACTCCTATAAAATCTTCGTTCGCGAAGTCAAGCCAAGAGACCTTGCAGTTTAACTTTACTCTGAACACTGTTCGGTTAAAGCTACTTGGCTAAAGCGTGCAACCGCTGTACTCGCTCGCTGTTAAGCTTGCTGCACGGGCTTTACGATTACGCTCACACTACATTTATTAACTTCCCTAAACTAAGGCTATTTACAGAAGTCGGCGACCTACATTTATTAACAAGAAAACGACTTGACGAAAAAATAAAACAACATGTCACATCCGTTACGTGACAGTGTGCCCCAAGAGTCTGTACTGGGCCCCCTACTGTTTTGCTTATTTATCAATGATTTGCCTCTACATATTACTTGCCAAGATGTACAATGCGACCTTTTTGCTGACGACACCTCAGTTCATACTACTAGTAAAGATATACAGGTAATTTCCGACAACCTACAACAAAGTCTTCATGAAGTATCAGCTTGGTGTATAAACAATTCTATGGTTGTTCATCCAGCCAAAACGAAATCGATGGTAGTCGCCACGCGCCAAAAACAGCAGATAACGCCTCTATTACTTAACCTTTCACTTAAAGGTAGTCAGGTAGAACAGGTAAATGAACATCGAGTACTGGGGATTACAATCGACAGTCAGCTAAAATGGCAAGCTCATACAGACGCCTTATGCAAAATAGTAGCCAAAAATCTCTTTATGTTATCAAAACTGAAATATTATACTGATTCAGATACCCGTAAACTATTTTATAACGCTCACATACGTTCTTATATCGATTACACGTCAACAGTATGGGATGGATGTAGTGAGGTCCATTTAAAGAGACTCGATTCCCTACACAGACGAGCGGCCAAAATAATCTGCCCTGATCCACACCTAAGCACTGAAGAAAAGCTCTCAAAAGCAGGTCTCCTGCCTCTTCAAGGTCATTTTAAATATAACAAAGCAATCTTTATGTTCAAAGTGTGGAAACGCAAAACACCTGAGTACATGTCCACTTTGTTCCGTAAGTCTGAGTCCAAGCTTGGAAACATCAGAAAGCTTTTCATAGTCCCAAAACCAAGGATCGATCTATATAAAACTAGCTTATCCTTCTCAGGGGCACTTATCTGGAATGCCCTTCCCGACCAGGTAAAATCCACCTCCTCGCTAGCGTGTTTTAAAAAGTGTCTCTGCAAATATTTTGTGGATCACTCGTAGGGATGCCTTAACCACTTGTATTATATGTTTCTTTTTATGCTGGGTCCAATTTATTCCCAATTAAGTCTGTTATCCTTTTCATTTATCATTTGGACTACTTAGCTCTGTCTATGTGTGAAGGGGGGCGGGTGGGGTGGGGGGTGTCTGTTAGTATGTCTGTCTATGTGAACAGTGTTGTCATCTGTTTGCAAGTATTATGTTTACTTATATGTATGTGTATTTGTAGTTAGTCTTGTAGTTGTTAGCAACGGCAGGTTTGTAAAATGGCTGTGTCGATGACGATGTCAATGCCTAAACCGTTGTAAAATAAAGTTTCATTGATTCATTGATTCATTGATTCTCTCTCTCTCTCTCTCTCTCTCTCTCTCTCTCTCTCTCTCTCTCTCTCTCTCTCTCTCTCTCTCTCTCTCTCTCTCTCTCTCTCTCTCTCTCTCTCTCTCTCTCTCTCTCTCCCTCTCTCTCTCTCTCTCTCTCTCTCTCTCTCTCTCTCTCTCTCTCTCTCTCTCTCTCTCTCTCTCTCTCTCTCTCTCTCTCTCTCTGAACTATCATGGTCGATCTGTGTCCTGCACTGCAATCCAGTGTTCAGAGGACAACGGCAAAATTTAAGGATTTCGGTGTTGGGGTAGAATGAGTTAATGTCTTTTCATGTGTAATGTCTCCTAATTTTTCTTTGTGTAATTTGGTACTATTAGTATTACAATTATTATCCTGTGTTTGTAGAGTAGCAACGGCAAGTATGAAAAATGGCACACGTGCTAATTACTTCATCCGTTGAGAAATAAAGTTTCATTTCATTTTCATTTCATTTCTCTCTCTCTCTCTCGCCCCCACCCGGGTCTGCCCTGGGGGACTTGGGTGGGGTTAACTACTTTTATTTCCCAGGGCCACCCTGGTCAGCCCCACAGGGTGGGTTTTTCTCTCTATTCTGGGGCATGTGTTTCTATCTATCCTTGGTCCGTTCACCTGTATTTTCCTTTTTAAACTCTCCCTACTGTCTGCGCTGCCTGTAGCTCTTGATATTGGATGTGTGTTGCTAAATGGTCTTAGCTTTATTTAGGTTTATTTTATGTCGTAGGTTTATTTAACGTATTGGACCGGCTGGCGACATACCTTCAACATTCTGTTTATATTTTTTCACAAGCAGTGCAGGCACGTCCTGAGAAAGTCTTGTTGCTGTCTGGACGTTAAGCAATTTACAATCAATCAATCAATCAATCTCTCTCTCTCTCTCTCTCTCTCTCTCTCTCTCTCTCTCTCTCTCTCTCTCTCTCTCTCTCTCTCTCTCTCTCTCTCTCTCTCTCCCCACCCCACCCCCACCCGATCACCTGCCCCTGAAAGCAAGGTCTAGCTTCGGGGAGGTCTTTTGTATCAGCTTGAAGGTCCCAAACAAAAATTTGGAACCCCTCCCCCCCCCCCCCCCGCCTCGAGGTAACTGATCCGCCGCTGAACAGCATTGGTCAGCTTTGGTCACCATTTGTAGAATGCGAGTCATTTCTTTTGTAGACGAATATATTCTTTGTGTGTTTTATACGGCTTCTCAAAACTACATGTGATTTGATGTTGCGACTTTTTAAAGTCCAGACCAAAAGGATGACTACCAAGCGTGTAAAAGAAGTAAATAAAACTATAAATAAATAAATAACATAAAATCATAACGAAGAAGAAACGCGCTTGCAAAAGACACACACGTTACAACACAATTTATTAATATTTAATATAGACACACAAATGTGTACTTTGCATGTACGTGGTTTTAACCGTATTTCTTTCTTCGATGGGATTTCATTTGTGAATGGAGAGCGTGCTTAAGGAAAAATGACTGTGTTTGAAACAAAAGGTATTTTATTGTGTATGTGTTTTTACTCTGAACTTGATGCGTTTTCTGCTGTGACTTTGAATGTGGTTTCCCGGTAGGTTCTGCGTATATTTGCCGGTCTGTGATTTGGATCTTACGGCCTGTGGCCGTAAGGTCCTAAATCACAGACCAGCACACATAAATTGTGTTGGTTATTTTTTCTGTTTTCTTCTCGAGCCTTAAAACCTCATCACTTATTCAAATACTCATGGAAATCAGGACCGGAGGAAAAACACAAAGTAGAAAGAAATAAGAGTGACGTTCTTTTTAAATGCGTACAGTAAGTAATTTCAAATGGAGTGATTTCTTTCTTGTCTGTTGAGAAAATGTCAGTGATCATGTGAGCACATTTTGCGAATAATTAATGTAGATGCAAGTAACTTGTTCCAATTTTGTCTGCAGGCGTAGTCTTTGAAAAAAAAGTGCTTAAAAGTCATGTTTTATAACTCTATGTGTGTGTGTGTGTGTGTGTGTGTGTGTGTGTGTGTGTGTGTGTGTGTGTGTGTGTGTGTGTGTGTGTGTGTGTGTGTGTGTGTGTGTGTGTGTGTGTGCGCGTGTGCGTGTGGGTGTGTGCGTGTGTGAGAGAGAGAGAGAGAGAGAGAGAGGAGAGAGAGAGAGAGAGAGAGAGAGAGAGAGAGAGAGAGAGAGAGAGAGAGAGAGAGAGAGAGAGAGAGAGAGAGAGAGAGAATCAATGAATCAATGAATCAATGAAACTTTATTTTACAACGGTTTAGGCATTGACATCATCATCGACACAGCCATTTTACAAACCTGCCGTTGCTAACAACTACAAGACTAACTACAAATATACATACATATAAGTAAACATAATACTTGCAAAGAGATGACAACACTATTCACATAGACAGACATATTCATAGACTCACAGACACCCCCCACCCCACCCACCCCCCTTCACACATAGAGCTAAGTAGTCCAAATGATAGATGAAAAGGATAACAGACTTAATTGGGAATAAATTGGACCCAGCATAAAAAAGAAACATATAATACAAGTGGTTAAGTCATCCCTACGAGTGATCCACAAAATATTTGCAGATACCCTTTTTAAAACAGGCTAGCGAGGAGGCGGATTTTACATGGTCGGGAAGGGCATTCCAGATAAGTGCCCCTGAGAAGGATAAGCTAGTTTTATATAGATCGATCCTTGGTTTTGGGACTATGAAAAGCTTTCTGATGTTTCCAAGCTTGGACTCAGACTTACGGAACAAAGTGGAGATGTACTCAGGTGTTTTGCGTTTCCACACTTTGAACATAAAGATTGCTTTGTTATATTTAAAATGATCTTGAAGAGGCAGGAGACCTGCTTTTGAGAGCTTTTCTTCAGTGCTTAGGTGTGGATCAGGGCAGATTATTTTGGCCGCTCGTCTGTGTAGGGAATTGAGTCTCTTTAAATGGACCTCACTACACCCATCCCATACCGATGACGCGTAATCGATATAAGAACGTATGTGAGCGTTATAAAATAGTTTACGGGTATCTGAATCAGTATAATATTTCAGTTTTGATAACATAAAGAGATTTTTGGCTACTATTTTGCATAAGGCGTCTGTATGAGCTTGCCATTTTAGCTGACTGTCGATTGTAATCCCCAGTACTCGATGTTCATTTACCTGTTCTACCTGACTACCTTTAAGTGAAAGGTTAAGTAATAGAGGCATTATCTGCTGTTTTTGGCGCGTGGCGACTACCATCGATTTCGTTTTGGCTGGATGAACAACCATAGAATTGTTTATACACCAAGCTGATACTTCATGAAGACTTTGTTGTAGGTTGTCGGAAATTACCTGTATATCTTTACTCGTAGTATGAATTGAGGTGTCGTCAGCAAAAAGGTCGCATTGCACATCTTGGCAATTAATATGTAGAGGCAAATCATTGATAAATAAGCAAAACAGTAGAGGGCCCAGTACAGACCCTTGGGGCACACCGAAGCTTACATCTTTGAAAGAGGAGTATGAGCCATGAACAAGAACCTTTTGTTTTCTTTTAGTAAGGTAAGATGTGAAAAAAGCAACTGCGTCTCCGTTATTGAGGTATGTGTGAAGCTTAGCAGTCAGAATAGTATGGTTAATCAGATCAAAAGCATTCTTAAAATCCAGATAGACTACTCCTGTTAACTGTGACTTATTCATACCCTTGAGCCATGTGTCAACAAGGCGTGTAAGTGCTGTGTGGCATGAATGCTGCGGACGAAATCCGGATTGGAAAGGGTGCAGGAGCTTACGGTTTTCTAGGTAAGCAAGCAGGTGTTTATGAACGTGCCTTTCCAGTGGTTTGGACAAAACAGATAATAAAGAAATAGGCCGATAATTATTAGGGTCAGAACGATCTTTTGTTTTTGGAAGTGGAATTACTTTGGCATATTTAAGTTCGTTAGGAAAAGTGTTATGCTGGATACAGAGATTATAAATATAAGTTAAGGATTCTACAATGTATGGGAGAGACAGTTTAAGTATTTTCGGGCTGATGTCATCAGGCCCCGAGGACTTTTTATTTGGAAGGTTACTTATGAGTAAACCCACTTCATGAACAGCTAACATCGGGATGTTGAAGGGGGCTGTGCCCATTGTTCTTTGTTGACAAAACTCAGATAGCAAATTTGAGCGGTGATAAATGTTATCCTGGCTTGTCGATATTAGAGATTTGGCAATCGAAAGAAAATGGTCATTGAATGTATCAGCAGTAAGATTAGTGGGAATGGTAGTTACGGTACTTGGAGACCCCCTAGTAAGTGTGTTTAGAAGGCGCCATATAGTAGAAGTATCTTTGCTGTCTTTAACCGTGTCACGAACTAACTTTTTTCTTGCCTCTCTGATTATGTATTTAACACGGTTACGCTGTTGCTTATATTCAGTGAACATTTTATTGCTACGTAGATCGTTTCTAAGCGCCATCGCCTGCATGATTTCCGGAGTAAGCCAGGGAGGAAGAGTGTTAGATTTTACCCTCCTCTCGCGTAGAGGAGCATGTTTATTAAGTACATTTAGGAAAAGAGAGTACCAAATACTGAGGGCGGTATTAGGATCATAGGACAGGAGCACGTCATTAAAAGGAGTATTTTCTAGATCAAATAGAAATTCGTCTTTCCTGAAGTGTTTGAATGTCCTATACGTTATAGTTGTATGGCCGTTCTTTTTTGGTTTAGGGAGTTTAGAAGACCAGGAGCAAGCCACAGGATAATGATCACTAACACTAAGATTTGAGACATCAACGTCAGAGACGGCTTTGGGTTTATTAGTATATATGTGGTCTATAAGCGTGGAAGTAGTTGGAGTAATTCTGGTGGGTGATTTCACTAACTGTACTAAGCCAAACAGAGATGACGTTGAGCCCCAGGCGGGGTGCGGCTTAAGTAAATCTATATTAAAATCGCCCAATAGAAGAATGTCGGCCTTCTTTTTTAAAGCTCTGTCAAGGTTATGACTAAACTGATCGTACCACTCAAACGTTGTGGCGGGATTTCTATATAAGAACCCAATTAATACCGGTTTAGATTTCAGACACTTAACTTCGACCCATACGCACTCCACCCCCATCGTTTCTAGGTCGACGCGTCGATGAACTAATTGCTGGATAGAATTATGAATATAGACAGCAATGCCAGTTTGACCGGGAGACAAGGGGTCTCGTCTAATAACTGAAAAAATGGGGATACTGATTGCTGCATCACTTACACAGGAACTCAGACGAGTCTCACTGAGTCCAAACAGGTGGAACGGTGTAGGATCGTTAATATATACAGATATGTCGGCTAGTTTGTTGTACAAATGAAACACATTGAGGTGCCCTATTCTCATAACTGCACCTTTGATGGAAAATTCGCTTGGACTTATTACAAAATACAGAGTGCACAAGATAAACAATGAAGAAACAATTGAATACAGAAAAACACGGAAATAAAAAATACTATAAAACTATAAAACGATAAAAGGCCACGTAATTGAATAAAAGTCCTCCAAAGAACAGGTAGCAGTTAAGCTACTGAGCTCTCAAAAACTCGCTGCGGGAGTGACTGAACCACAAGAAATAAGTGACGCAACTTGAAACGCCGCATGGAACACCTGTATGTTCGGCTGTCACTAATTTCCCTTCTTTGTCGTTCCAGTACAATTTTGATTAAATCACTCAAGCTAATAGTCTGTCTCACTGTAAAGACACGAAAGAGACTGAAAATTAAGTCTTTCTTTTTAAATGAGCACAATCTTTACAGTGTAAACTAACACAGTGTCTGGTGGTAACACTCAATGTTACTGTCACATCAGTTTATGACCAACGTGGCTAGAAGGTAGAACCAAAGTAATCAACAAACAGCACAGTGTAACCTTTTGGATGCAGACAATAACAGGGATTTATCTGCCACTAATTTGCTTAACCCCGTTGTGCATGCAACCACCGATGCTGCAAACAGCACCGGTGAATGCATGAACAAAAGGGTTAATTTTCATTGTTGAACTAGTAGGTGGTGTTCATCACTGATTTACTGACGCTTTAATTAGACGTTTATATTTGGTGATTGTGAACACGAGCACGGCAAGCTGACTGCTATTGTTACAGATGTAACTTGTTCTTACCGTAAATCAGTTAGACTGACTACCAACGAGAGAGAGAGAGATGAATCTTTTTTTTTATTCAGGATAAAGCCATTAGGCAACTCAATGCCTATCTTACAAGCTGTCCTGTAAACAAAAGAGAACACAACAGGAAAAGAAACATAGCATGCAAATAATAATAATAATAATAAGATGAGGCAGCAAAACTACGGGGGAAAAAAAACACAATAGGGGAATCATCGAAAGGAGGGAAAAAAATGACAATGGAGAATTTGTAACTGCCTCCGATGCATAAATCAGGAGAACGAAACGCGTGCACAGCATTAATATTATACTCATCTAAGACAGTGTCATAGAATCAGCAGCATCAATAGCGTATAGAGACACCGACAAGACAATAGATGATCAGTTAGCAAATGTAAGGAGAAAGAGAAAAAATATTTGACGTTTACGTGTTATCAGCAGTATTATTCTTATTTGGCAAACTGTGAAGTCACGCTGATTGGAAGTGAGTGTGCAATGCACGTTTAAAATGGGTTTTATCGGAAAATGATGTAATGTTTAATGGCAATGAGTTCCAGACAGAACTACCAGAAAATAGAAGGCTTGACTTGCAGAGATCTATCCGTGGGCGGGGTAAGTGAAGCAAGGCAATCCTCGTATGTAGTTGATGCCGAGGGCTGAAGTTAAATATCATGCGCAGATATTCCGGGGCTTGATAATGAAATATTTTGTGCATGAGGACGCATTTGTTAACTTTGAGTTGGTCCTTCAGTGTAAGCAGGCCAAGGGATTTTATTTTCTCGTCCGTGGAAGTAGGGTTAGGAATAATTAACTTAACAGAACGACGATACAGCGAGTTTAGTTTTTTTAAATGAAGTTCACTGCATTCGTCCCACAAAGAGGACGCATAGTCACAGTGGCTTTTAATGTGTGCGTGAAAGAACAATGTACAGCACTTTGTACTAAGAATATGTCTAAGTTTAGATAGCAGAAATACATTCCTGGACAAGGTTTTGCACAAACTGTCGATATGCGGCGACCAGTTCAGCTGGTCGTCAATTACAACTCCCAGTAGGCGGTGCCTGGATACTTGATGGATAGGTTTATTGCCAAGTGACAGTTTCAGAGGGGCAGGATGTAGATGACGTTTTTGGCGGGTTGTTATCAACATGCTTTTGGTTTTAGAAGTACTGATTAGCATGCGATTTTGCGTACACCAATCTGACACTTCATCGAGACTTTGCTGGAGGATACAATTTAGCGTCGTTTCACGTTTGTCAGATATATGCAGCGTTGAATCGTCAGCAAAGAGTTCGCATTTAACCTCAGGATTTGAGATGGGAAGAGGCAGGTCATTGATGAATAAAGAAAATAAAAGAGGTCCTAGGATAGATCCTTGGGGGACTCCGTGCCTAACTATACCTTCTTTCGAATGCTTTCCGTTTGAGTACACCTTCTGTCGGTGGTTACTGATGTAGGAGGAGAAAAAAAACTATAGAGTTCGAATCAAGCTTATATACTGAAAGTTTCTTTAAAAGAATGTTGTGATCGACTAAATCAAATGCTTTGGTTAGGTCCAGAAAAACTGCACCATTTAATTTGGAATTGTTTATTGATGAGAGCCAAGAGTCAACAATGTGAACGAGGGCAGTATGACATGAGTGTTTAGGTCTAAAACCGGACTGAAGAGATACGAGGAGGCGGTGATTCTCCAAGAATTGGAGTAGGTGCTTATGAACGTGTCTTTCTAGTGGCTTCGATAATAGTGATAACACTGAAATAGGACGGAAATCGTTTGGACTTTTGGGATCTGTACATTTGGGAATGGGGACAACTTTAGCATCTTTCGTGGCATCTGAAAAAATACCTTGCTTGATAGAAAGGTTGAATATAAATGTCAAGGTGTCAGCTGTGTATGGAAGGGACAATTTCAGTACCATGTTGTTTATTCCATCCAGGCCACACGATTTACTTGTTAGAGTATAAATATATTTACCTACTTCAAACACTGTCATAAGAGGTATGCAGACTCACAGTGTGTGCGCAGTTTATCAGAACAACAGTAACTATCAGTGCCACTGGAAAAAGACTGTACAAGGGACTCAGCAATATTTAAAAAGTGGGAATTGAAGTCGTCTGGAGTTATGCCTGGAGAGGTAGCAGCATTGATGGAACTCCTCTTCTTTGTATACAAATTGATTGCATTCCAGACACTTCGGGTATCTTTACCATCTGCGATAACTTTTTCCGCAAGCGTTTTCTGTGCTTTTTTAACTAAGGATTTTACAAGATTACGTTGTTTCTTAAAATCCGCAAACTTGTTCTGCCGTTTTAAGTCATCTCTTATTTTCATTGCGTGAACGATGTCCTTTGACAACCAAGGCGGAAGGGTAGGGTGTTTAACGCGTTTAGTCCTTAGTGGGGCATATTTATCGAGGACCCAAAGAAATAGCTTGTACCAAAGCGAGAGGGCTTCATTGGGATCATAAGTGTTTTAAATAAGGTGAAAGGGCGTGATTGAGAGGTCATGAAGAAAGTCATCTTTGTTGAACTGTGTGTAAGACCTGTATGTGATGGTAGTGTGGTGTTTGTGCTGGGGTCTATCACGTTTAACTGAAAGATTAAAACAAGTAGGAAAGTGATCACTAATGGCAACATTCGGCACGTGGACGTGTGTGACAGCAGGTGCATTTGTAGTGTAGATGTGGTCAATCAATGTGGCGGATGACAAAGAAACTCTAATGGGAGACCGAACCATCTGCTGCAGGCCAAATAGTGAGGTGATGCAATTCCACGCTCCATTACCAGTCTTTAGAAGGTCAATATTAAAATCGCCTAGAAGGTGTATATCTTTGTTGTGACGTTGTTGCACCTTATCCATCATGGTGACAAAATCATCATACCATGAGAATGTGGCTGAAGGGGTGCGATAAATAAATCCAATTAGTGTGGGGGAAGATTTGTCACATTTCAATTCAAGAAATAAACTTTCAACGTGACAAGACTCTAAATCCATGCGGCGGGTAACGTACTGGCGGATAGAGTTATGAATGTACACAGCTATACCGGTATGACCGGGGGATGATGCATCTCTACGGAATACAGTATAGTTATAAATGGAGATCGAGGCGTTACTAATATGTTCCCTGAGTCTAGACTCAGTAAATCCAAATATATGAAAGGGTTGGAGTTGTGAAAGTAAAACAGTGGCGTCGGGCACTTTGTTGTATAAATGATAAACGTTAAGGTGCCCTATCCGTAAATCATTCTTATTCAGCGAACACTGATGTACGCTACAGGCAGGCATGATGAAGCAACACGTGGGGGGAAAATGTTTACAAAAGTCAATTAAGAACAAATGAAAAATTTTGAACTCTAACAAAGTTAAAAAAAAAAAAAAAAAAAAAAAAAAAAAAAAAAAACAGGAGAAACTACAGTGCTGAAATCTCAGCTCAGTCTATCGCTTTCGCTGCAGACAACGTCACACCCCACGCAGGGGAAATAATAGGTCGTTACGTTCAGTAGGCGAATGAGTCACTGAACGTATACGTATGAGAGAGAGAGAGAGAGAGAGAGAGAGAGAGAGAGAGAGAGAGAGAGAGAGAGAGAGAGAGAGAGAGAGAGAGAGAGATGATGATGATGATGATGAATCTTTATTTATTCAGGATAAAGCTATTAGGCAACTCAATTCCTGTCTTACAAGCTGTCCTGTAAACAAACAACATAACAGGAAAATAAACAGAGCATGCAAATAATAACAATAATAATAATAAGAAGAAGAAGAAGAAAAAGAGGAGGAAGAAAAACTACGGGAAAAAACCACAATAGGTGAATTAATGAAAGGAAAAGAAATGGAATTGGAGAATTAGTAACTGCGACCAACACAAAAAGCAAGGGAAAAAATGATTGGATAGCATTAATATTATACTCAGCTAAGACAGTGTCAAAGAATCAGCAGCATCAAGAGCGTATAGCGACACCGACAAGACAAAGGATTATCAGTTTACAAATGTAAGGAGAAACAGTAAGGATTTGACGTTCACGTGTAATCAGCATTAATACTCTGATATGGCAAATTGTGAAGTTAGGCTGAGTTGAAGTGCGTGTGCAAAGCATGTTTAAAATGGGTTTTACCGGAACATGATTTAATGTTCAAAGGCAATGAGTTCCAGACAAAACTACCCGAAAATAGAAGGCTTGACTTGTAGAGATCTATCCTGGGCTGGGGTAAATGAAGCAAGCCATTTTTCGTGGGTAGCTGATGCCTAGGGCTGAAGTTAAATAGCGTGCACAGATATTCGGGGACTTGATAATGAAATATTTTGTGCATGAGGACTCATTTGTTAAATTACCCCACCCGGGTCTGCCCTGGGGGATTTGGGTGGGGTTAGGTATTTTTTAGTTCCCAGGGTCACCCTGGTCAGCCCCACAGGGTGTTTTTTTTTTCTCTATTCTGGGGCATGTGTTCTGTCTACCCTTTGTCCATTCACCTGTATTTGCCCTTTTAAAACTCTCCCTACTGTCTGCACTGCCTGTAGCTCTTGATATTGGATGT
The DNA here is from genome assembly GCA_036245525.1 of Semisulcospira habei. Taxonomy (NCBI): domain Eukaryota; kingdom Metazoa; phylum Mollusca; class Gastropoda; family Semisulcospiridae; genus Semisulcospira; species Semisulcospira habei. Next base: position 65,887,817 of record BTPG01000005.1, read on the forward strand.
GTGTGCTAAATGGTCTTAGCTTTATTTAGGCCCCATGTTGTAGGTTTATTTAACGTATTTGACCGGCTGGCGACATACATTCAATTTTTTGTTTAGTTTTTTTTTTCACAAGCAGTGCAGGCACGTCCTGAGAAAGCCTTGTTGCTGTCGGGACATTAAGCAATGTACAATCAGCATTTGTTAAATTTGAGTTGATCCGTCAGTGGAAGCAGGCCAAGAGCTTTTATTTTTTCGTCTGTGGAAGTAGGGTTTGGAATAATTATTTTAACTGAACGACAATATAGCGAGTTGATTTTTTTAATATGACGTTCGCTGCATTCGTCCCACAAAGAGGACGCATAGTCACAGTGGCTCTTAATGTGTGCGTGAAAGAACAATGCACAGCACTTTGTACTAAGAATATGTCTAAGATTAGAGAGCAGAAATACATTCCTGGACAAGGTTTTGCACAAACTGTCGATATGCGACGACCAATTGAGCTGGTCGTCAATTACAACTCCCAGTAGGCGGTGCTTGGATACCTGTTGGATAGGTTTATCGCCAAGTGAAAGTATCAAAGGGGCAGGATGTAGCTGATGTTTTTGGCGGGTTGTTATCAACATGCTTTTGGTTTTAGAAGTACTGAGTAGCATGCGATTATGCGTACACCAATCTGACACTTCATCCAGACTTTGCTGGAGGATACAATTTAGTGTCGTGACACGATTGTCTGATGTATGCAGCGTTGAATCGTCAGCAAAGAGTTCGCATTTTACCTTAGGATTTGAGATGGAAAGAGGCAGGTCATTGATGAATTAAAAAAAATAAAAGAGGCCCTAGGATAGATCCTTGGGGAACTCCGTGCCTCACTGTACCTTCTTTCGAATACCTTCCGTTCGAGTACACCTTTTGTCGGCGGCGACTTAGGTAGGAGGAGAAAAACGCTAAAGAGTTCGAATCAAACTTATATACTGAAAGTTTCTTTAAAAGAATGGTGTGATCGACTAAATCAAATGCTTTGGTTAGGTCCAGAAAAACTGCACCATTTAATTTGGAATTGTTGATTGATGAGAGCCAAGAGTCAACGATGTGAACGAGTGCAGTATGACACGAGTGTTTAGGTCGAAAACCGGACTGAAGTGATATGAGTAGGCGTTGATTCTCCAAGAATTGGAGTAGGTGCTTGTGAACGTGTCTTTCTATTGGCTTTGACAATATTGATAACACTGAAATAGGACGGAAATCGTTTGGACTTTTGGGATCTTTACATTTGGGAATGGGGACAACTTTAGCATCCTTCATGGCATCTGGAAAAATACATGGCGTGATAGAAAGGTTGAAGATAAATGTCAAGGATTCAGCTGTGTATGGAAGTGACAATTTCAGTACCATGTTATTTATTCCATCCAGGACACACGATTTACAGTTTAGAGTAGAAATATATTTACCAACTTCAAACACTGTCATAAAAGGTATGGAGAAGGACGCACCTGCTGCAGACTCACAGTGTGTGCGCAGTTTAGCAGAACAACTGTAACTATCACTGCTAGCGGAAAAAGACTGCACAAGGGACTCAGCGATATTTAAAAAATGGGGATTGAAATCGTCTGGATCCATGCCTGAAGAGGTAGCAGCGGGGATGGAACTTTTCCGCTTTGTAAACAAATTGATTGCATTCCAGACACTTTGGGTATCTTTACCCTCTGCGATAACTTTTTCCGCAAGCGTTTTCTGGGCTTTTCTAACTAAGGAGTTTACAAAATTACGTTGTTTTCTAAAATCTGCAAGTTTTTTTCTGCCGTTTTAAGTCATCTCTTATTTTCATCGCGTGAATAATGTCCTTTGACAACCAAGGCGGAAGGGTAGGGTGTTTAATTCGTTTAGTCCTGAGTGGGGCATGTTTATCTAGGACCCAAAGAAACAGCCTGTACCAAAGCTCTAGGGCTTCATTGGGATCATTAGTGTTATAAATAAGGTGAAAGGGCGTGTTTGATAGGTCACGAAGAAAGTCATCAGTATTGAACTTTTTGTAAGACCTGTAGGTGATAGTAGTGTGTTGTTTGTGCTGGGGTTTATCACGTTTAATTGAAAGAGTAAAACAAGTAGGAAAGTGATCACTAATGGCTACATTCGGCACATGGACGTTCTTGACAGCAGATATATTTGTAGTGTAGATGTGGTCAATCAATGTGGCGGATGACAAAGAAACTCTTGTGGGAGACCGAACCAACTGTTGCAGGCCAAATAAAGAGGTGGTGTAATTCCACGCCGCATGACCAGTCTTTAGAAGGTCAATATTAAAATCGCCTAGAAGATGTATGTCTTTGTTGTTACGTAGTTGCACCTTATCCATCATGGTGACGAAATCATCATACCATGAGAATGTGGCCGAAGGGGTGCGATAAATAAATCCGATAAGTGTGGGGGAAGATTTATCACATTTCAATTCAAGGAATAAACTTTCCACGTGACTAGACTCTAAATCCATGCGGCGGGTAACGTATTGGCGGATAGAGTTATGAAGGTACACAGCTATACCGGTATGACCAGCAGATGATGCATCTCTACGGAATATAGTATAATTATGAATGGAGATCGAGTCATCACTAATATGTTCTCTGAGTCTAGACTTCGTAAATCCAAATACATGAAAGGGTTGGGGTTGTGAAAGTAAAACAGTGGCGTCGGGCACTTTGTTGTATAAATGATAAATGTTAAGATGCCCTATCCGTAAATCTTGCTTTTGCAGCGAACACTGGGGTACAGTTGGGCTACAGGCAGGCATGAGGAATGAACACTTGGGGGGAAAAATGTGTACGAAATTCAAATAAGAACAAATGAATGCGTATGAACGCTAACAAAGTTAAACAAAATACAGGAGAAACTACAGAGCTGAAATTTCAGCTCTGTCGCTGTCTCTGCAGGCAACGTCACGCCCCACGTCTGGGAAATAAAGTCGCGTTATGTTCCGTAGGCGAACGAGTCACTGATAATATACCGTATCTGCGATATAAATACCGGCTCCTTAGCGTCACGTCCCACATAGGAGAAAATATGTTTGTGACGTTCTCAAAAGCGAACGAAATGATCGTAGACCGTATTATACGATAAAGACATAGGCTCCTTCGCTATAACAAGAAGAGTCTATTACCTCAGTTTTGATAGAAAAGAAAAACGCAGGAAGATAATGATCGTCACACACTTTTCACAGTACTAAGTAAATTCGTTGCACGAAATAAATCCAAAAGGCTAATCGATTAATACGCTATAGATTCAATGTCGGACACTAAACAGTTAGCCAGATTGTCAGATTCAGACGTTATAAAATGATCACGGTGTGTTGCTCCATCTAATGAGTGTTGGCAATAAATGAGAGTGAAGGTGGGTGCTACACTGGGTGGCTCCGTCGACTCACAGCAGAGAAGCGAGGGAGACAACACATGGACTGATAAATACGACAATTACACATCATGGTACGCCGCGCAGGTTGTCACCGTCGATCCGCCAGAACGAATCGAGGGAGACAGTGAGCGTGGGTTTAGAATGTCACTTCACTCAGGCAAGGGACGATGAGTAGACCACACTGTTTGTCCCCATCGATCCACCGATGAAAATCGAGGAAGGCAACCAAGGTGGGTTCACACTGAAATCTACTCAGACGAGGGTCTCATAGTGCCGCCCCTGATAGTCTGGACAGGTGATGTAGCCGGACCGACCATGGCTAAGGGCAACAGATGGCTCAGGGAAAGCAAAACTCCAAGTGGCAGGATCACAGGAAAATTTGGGGGAAGGGGCCACGAGGTAGGAAACACACTGCGAGGTCATTGACTGGGGAGGATAATGTGGGGTGGGGAGGAGGGGTACTTTACAGCTGAGTCCAATGGGCAGGTGACCGTTACGGTGCAAGCCGCCTAGAGGCGCCATGGGGGGTCCGTATTGCAGGGGGTCGTCACACAGAGTTGGCCGCAGCCCAGGCTGGTGGGCAAAGCTAGACCGCACAGACGGCAGGGTTGAACGAGCAGTGGACCTAAGGTTGAAGGCAAGTCGCAAGGCCCCCTCAGTGCTTGGATGGAAATTATCATTCTGTCTGTAGAGCAGTTTACGTGGGGCCCCACCACGAGACAGAAACACTGGCACGTTGTCAATGTACAGAGCCCTCGCCTGATCACACGCCGCCATCAGGTTCCTGTTGGAAGGTATGATGGCACTGTTGGCGGGGTGTCGACCAAAAGCAGGCAGGACAGACGACATTTTGACGGCGGCGCATGGAAACTTAATTTTTACCAGAGTGAGGAGGCGGTTTGGCCCAGGTGTCCACACTGATCACTTGTCGGCGTTTGCATGTGTTGATACCAACATGCAGCACGGCTAAGACAATGTGCGGTGCAGGAGGTTGCGTGTCGAGCCACGCCATCAATTCAGCAATGGACATGCCCGGCACGCAGATCTTCTGCAGAGGTACGGTCGGTGATACAATCTTGCTACCCACTTCTCGCAAGATTGAATCACCTATTAACACAGCAGGGACCCCAGGCCAAATCCTCTCTTTGGTCAAGACGTCGGCGGGGAAGGGGTGATCCTGATGTTGATTTTGATTGGGACGGCACGTGTTGCGTAGCGACCCCGTGCCTGTGTCTTCGGCCTGGTCGTTCGTGCTGCCGTCAACAGAGAGGGCAGCAAAGCGATTGGACACAGGCACGGCGGCGACTACAACGTCACGGTATGAGGCTCGGCCAGTGTTGTGTGAGGGCTGGCTCGGCGAGGGAGTGGAAGGGGTGAGGCCGGAGTTTTCAATGGATAAGGGGGAAGCCATACCAACTGAGCGAATCTTGGCGAGGTTGTTGGCAGGCGGGGAATGGTCCGTGAGAACGGACCGTCGGGGCTGAGAGGAGGTCAGGGATGGGCCAGGCTTGGTTGACAACAGAGTGCCGTCCGTCTGTGTATCTGTCGTCTGCTTCATGGTGGGCGGGGAAGTGATGCGCAGGGAAGTGAAGATTTTGTTGTGGTCACCAAGCTGACACCTGAGTTTTTTGTTTTCAGCCTCCAGTGACTTGACGCGGCAACAAAGCTGTTCAAGCTGCTGGTGGAAATCGGCCTTGATGTCACGAATCTCAATCCGGACCAGCTCTCTCACCTCCTTCTGTAAATCATACACTGCACACATGGCCGTGTCGTGCTGAGAGCTGATCGCAGCACCGAGACTATCAACAACACGGCCGAGTTCCGTCAGCTTCTTGACCGTGTCAGCTTGGAGCTTGGAAGTAGACGGTTGCAAGGCAGAACCGGCGTCGGGGAGAAGGGGGCAATCGCCCGGGGTGTCACAGTGGTAACTGGCCGCAGATGGGGTGGTGTCACAGGAACAGCGACTGCGGTCCATGCTGGCTGAAGCAACATCGGCACTGCCAGTCGCACTGATTGAGTCTGCACTATCAACCATATCAGAGACGCTGTCTTGGTCATGGTCGTTATTGGCACTTCCTTCTACCTGCTCAAGACCTACACCGACCGTGTCTGTTGCGCCAGTGTTAGTGAGCTGTGAGCACATAGTGGCGCATGGTGGCAGGGCTCGTAGATCAGGCGGCACACCAGACATGCGATAGCTGGGGAGGAGTAGGTTCACGACTGACCTCAGTTTGTCGAATTCCTCTTGCACCCAGTCCACACACGCCTTCCCCTGGACTAGAATTGTGCCCGTGGTATAGTAGATGGAGATTTTTAATAGCGTATTTCCATCTAGCGAGAGATCAAGCACAGATTTAAAAAGCTCAGGAGGAAGGTCAATGGCCAGAGGATGGTTGAGGGAGAGCGTCTTAGTGTGGTCTTTTTGGAAGTCAGCCCATGTAGAGGAAAGCTCAGGGGGTTTGCATGCAAACTGGTATCGTTCTCTTAAAGCATGCCTCCACACCCGCAAATTAAGACCATTTGTTTCAAAAGTGATCCGATGCCAGTCTTTTGATTTCTTGGTTTGGCATCCTGTCTCGGAAGACAATGGAGTATATGCGCTTGCTGGGTCAGTCACTGGAGTGACCTCTCCAGGGCGCAAGCCTGGGCGAAGTGTATGGAGATCCTGGGGTGCCCAGTCGTCAAGATCCCCCTCTCGGCCTCGCTGATGTATCCAAAGGAATGCAAAGCAGTACGTTTGGCACCAGTTTGGCTGCAGGAGCTGCCAGAACAGTGCGTGAATACAGGCAGCTGTCTGCCTTCGGGGCTCCACTCCTGATTTGAAGGGTTTACTCCCCCACATTTGGCCGTTGGATCCAACCTGATCTCCTCCGTCCTCTAGCCGTTGGCTGTCAGAAACAGCTCATCCGCCTAGTGGTGCAATGTGAACACCACCCCCTCACGTGGTTTAGCCCACCAGCTGAGGTGGTTTGCCAGGGTGTGGCGCTTGGAGCCAGCACGTGAGAGATTAAGGAGATGGATGAGGACCAGTGATGCCCGTCCGTCCTATGTAGGACGCAGCTGCCGAACAGCAAAGGTGCTACCTCTATCCAGAGCCCCCTACACCCCTTTGATTTCTTAACTTTTTCCAAATCAATGGAGCATTTGGCTTTGATAGATCTCGTGTTAGGAGGCATGGTTATAGTTTAGTGTCCTTCACAGGAGTGAACTAGTCCGCCAGCTTGCTAACACGAACACACTGGACAGTTACACATGGATGTATTGGCAGGGAGCTGATAGTGCACTGCAAAAATGGTACCACAGTGCAAGTTACATGCCAGTATGATACCAGTGCGATATAGGGATAGAGTTTTTCTTGCGAGCGGGAGGTAAGTGATCGACGTCAGCACTCATGTTCCAAGTGACGCACTGGGCACTCAAGTTCCATATGACCCGTCAGCCGCACTAGTTCCAAATAACGCGTGATGCAAATGTACACAATCATTGAATCAATGCCAAAAGTAAATTTTCATTTTGTTGACAAATTGTGTTTGAAATAATGATTACACGCTCACCTGGAAAAAGCAGAGCTAAGTCAGACGAATCACGAACACACACAAAGTCAAGTCAGGAAACCCAAACAGACCCGTTGAAGTACTCCGATGTTGGACAGAGACGAATACCGCGGAATGAAAAACGGTATCAGGAGGATCACCGACCAACTCGAAGTAACTGTTCCTGAAGGAACGTGAGTTTTTCCAAGCAAGCAAGCAAACAAGCACTTATGAAAACACTCACAACAATTATTCCAGGAATTCGAAAACACACTTGGTGCAGTGATGTACTCAAGGTGAGGTGAGGGTAGGTTAACGAACGTTCTGGAACAAAATAACTTTTCAAGTGCTCACAACGATCGTTCAGGATTATTTAACACAAAAATAGAAATCCATGACTATTGCACATCTGCACACAGTGCTCTTCAAGAATTTAGATCCAGATGCATATAATAAAGACACATTCCCAGTGGAGGTTTGAAAGAAGTATCCTGGTCAGTGTATCCTCGGTGGCGCAGAGAAAGATTAAACACACATTAAGGATAGCATCATCAAAATCTCTCTCTCTCTCTCTCTCTCTCTCTCTCTCTCTCTCTCTCTCTCTCTCTCTCTCTCACAGTCTCTCTCTCTCTCTCTCTCTCTCTCTCTCTCTCTCTCTCTCTCTCTCTCTCTCTCTCTCTCTCTCTCTCTCTCTCTCTCTCTCTCTCTCTCTCTCTCTCGTTCCCATCACACTGCACGCGCGGATCAAAGTCAGAGCGCTGTACATGTGTGCACAATTACCTGCCGTTTGTGACGTTTGAACAGAACAAGGAAATTGCTCTTTTGATACATGATATTGCACATGATGATTATGATTACGTCAATATTTAGATGACGTCAAATTCACAAACAAAAGGAAACAAGGAAACAATTCAGAGCATGTACCTGCACTTTGGCATACCGCACTGAAGTAGCCGACCTCCTTTGAAATCGTCGGTGAATAAAGCCCAGTCCCATGTCGATGTTCATACGAGGTGCGGTATTGTGCTGGAAGGGAAGAAGTCGCAATGTTTCTTTGGTTCCTGTTTGATCTTTTTTCAACGTATACGCTAGTGTCTTTTGGGGGACCTTTCTGACAAGGTACGCTCATAATCTAATCTTCTATTGTTCATGTGCAAAAAAGTAGAACTTTAAAAAAAATCATTATTAAACACCACGTACTTATGCCTATATTTTAAGGTGTCAAAGCCGAATTTATGCGGTGATGCAAAGTACATGTACGTATCATGTATTCGTAATGGGAGGTAGGCATCTGTTTTTCGTACTGGGCGACAAATCTAGATCAGTCCAGCTCATGGCGGTCGTTGAACACAGAAATTTCTATGACTGACCTGATTTTTGTGCCGTTTTCAAATGTTTGCAGGTGTGTCATCTTCTCCTCTTAACAGGTCATTATTTTTATTGACCATTTTTTCTGTGTCAGATATACACTAGCTTCCTCTCTTTCATCGTGAGACGCCGTTGTGCACAGATGATCTGGGTAGGTGTTACCCAATCACCAATCCACCAATCGTGTTTCCGAAACTCAATACACAAAAAAGGAAGTGTGTGTGTGGGTGGGTGGGGGGGGGGGGGGAGGGGTTGGAGAGGGAGGGGTGTTTGCACTTCTTAATCCTCGCCTTTGTCTGTTTAAAAAAAAAAAAAGAACAAACAAACAACGTAATCGTCGGAAAACGTGAAAATTTGTTGTAACACCGTTGATTCTGCTCGGTCTAAAGACTGGCACAGACACACACACCCCCGCCCTCCCCCTCCTCCTCCTCCCCCTTCCGCCCCCCCCTCTCCCCCCCTCCCCCCCCCTCACTGTTGTTTGGCATTTCTACCAGTGAAAAATGGTGAAGATATACCTCCTCAGTCCACCGTCTCCCTCCATCGTGAAACTTAAATACTGTAATTTTAAATCCGCTATTCATGGATAAATCGTCGGAGATGCCCCATAACTCCCCACCTCCGCGCATGCACCCCGACCCCCCACCCCCACCCCCAACCTCTCTCTCTCTCTCTCTCTCTCTCTCTCTCTCTCTCTCTCTCTCTCTCTCTCTCTCTCTCTCTCTCTCTCTCTCTCTCTCTACCTCCCACCTCCGCCTCTTCAATACCAGTGACTTGATTCAGTCACACCGAGCCGTCAGATCAGAACTTAAGTCCCAAATTTGAAAATTGTCTTATAAAGACTACAATATAGTTCAGTAGAGAGATCGATCATGACAGCTCAAGGTTAGTGCCAGAACATCTGGGCACCTAATGCGCCCAGCTGTTCTGGCACTAACTTTGAACTATCATGGTCGATTCATATCGTGCTGAGTATGTTAGCGCTGAATGGGTTGAAATCAAACTGACAAGGTGTGTCATTACACGCAAGACTAGCTTAATCTTCTGTTGAAAATACTTTTTTTTCTGTCGCTTAAAAAAAAATGAGGACAGTGTTATGTGTTTGTTTATAGTGTATAGCAAAAGCTCGGGCCCATAAACGTGTTTTAGCGATGTGTATTAACGAGCATAGCGAGGACAATGTTACATGATATAGCAGGCCGCTCCTCTTGTAACTGATTAATTCATCCAAGGACAAAATATTTAATGCTAGGACTAAATAATTTATCCTAGGACAAATTCGATTTACTCCTTGGACAAATTCGATTTACTCCATGGACAAATTCAGTTTATTATTAGGACAGATTACTCATTCCAACCAATCAGCCATGATACATTGGGCGAAATCGTCCAATAAATGAACGAATTTTCCACCAGTCACCGCGCGTCATGTTACGTGGGACGATTCCTGCTGTCTGTTTGGTTGGAATTAGTCCTAGGTATAATTATTTATTAATATGAGTAAATCGAATTTGTCCATGATGAATTAGTTAGTCCTAGTCTTAACTCATTCTACCCCAGACACACCACAGGAAGATGAGGATCGACCATGATAGTTCAAAGGTGATGCCAGAATAGCTTGGCGCCTATGGGCGCCAAGCTATTCTGGCATCACCCTTGAACTATCATGGTCGATCAGTGTCCTGCACTGCAATGCAGTCTTCAGAGGACAACGGCAAAAATTAAGGATTTCGGTGATGGGGTAGAATGAGTTAAATATTTTGTCCCAGGATGAATTAATCAGTTATAAGTGGAACGGCCTGCCATAACATGCGTCATAGGCAAGGTGTGTCTGTTCATGGTGTTACGTACAGGCTCAGATCGAAAAACACGTCGTTACGATGTGTATAAACGAGCATTATGTCTTAACCCGTACGCTGGCACTTGACGTAGATTATGTTGTTGTTTTTTAATCGTTCACTCAACGACCAAAAGCCGCAACTGAACGTCCAAGAAACATGGATGCACACGGTCTCAACAAGAGGCCTAGATCCTCATGAGCCCCCGCAGTTGCGGCGGCTCATGAGGATCTTATACCTCTTGCATTTTGTTCGTGTACACTTTTTTCTCGGCAGTCAAGGGTTTTAATGAGGAACCCAATGCGCACAAGGTCATCGGGCCGACGTCGGCCGCCGTTGGCCCGCGCACGTCTGTGCGCGGGCCAACGGCGGTCGACGTCGGCCCGAGGATCTTGTACGCATTGGGACAGTGTGACATGCTTGACGAAAAGGTCTGTCTGTCGACGGTTGTATATGAAAGCTTGCGCCGAGGAAAGCGGTTTTACCGTTGTTGGTTTTTGTATATCCATGTACAGAAACGAACGAAATTGAAAGGTTTTGTTGGTAGGTCTTCCTCAAGACCATACATCATCGCTGTTAGTTCAATGGTTTGGAGAACTGTTTATAGTGGCTGTGGACTGTCGTTGAGTGCCTTCATAAAAGGAAAGTTGATATGTAATTCAGCAGGTTTTAGGCATCGATTATTGATTGTTCCGCTTGGCTAGTTTCATCTCAATCGCACACTTGCCTTTGCGTTGCACACGACGCGGGAGAGGTTCGTCTTTTTTTTTTATTATGGTGTTACGTAAAGGCAGCCTACTTTGTTCGCTTTGAAATGACCGTGCCAATTCTCCGCTTACTAAACGAAAAATGACGTTGGTGTGATATTAACCTTTCATATGACCCTGGACGTCAATGCGCAGTTGTTGTTTTTTTTTTAAAGATGATTTCTTCATAAGTTATTTATACTGAACGTCTGAAATATAATTACAATACCAATGAACCTTCTCATAGGAACAAATAAATAGTTTGTAATGAGGTAAACTTGACTTGATGGAATTCTCACCACGTTCGCTGTTTCTTACTTTGTTTGCTTCGAAATAACCGTGTCATTTTTCCCCCTGAAGCGGAGAAGTAGAACGGTTATTTCGAAGCAAACAAAGTAGGCTAGAAAACCCTCCAGCATTCTGGCCAATCATTGGAGCCACGTGTTTCAATGTTTTTCAGACCTAGTCGGCCCTAGACAGGTTTGCATAGAGACTAAAGTAAAGGCAGTGTCGTAATACGTTGCACTGCATCTGTATGGCCCATTCAACGCGCAAGGTAAATAGGCTATTGTGCCTGTTGCGCCCATAAATGACTGCGGTTCTGTATACATTTGTAACGCTCTGAAAAAAGGCGTCAATCTAAGGTTCGTCGGCGGATGCAGACAGGTGGGTATAGAGGGATTGTCTTCTTTTTTTTAACTCTTAAAGTACCATTACGCGTAAATTTGAAGACACATTTCAGCACCACTTGTGTTTGTTATGCCTTGTCGTCTATAGAATGGAAGTCATTCAGTTATGGGAGTTTAAGAGTTAAAGCACAATAGACGTTGTTCGTGAATCAGAAGTAGGCTCGAAATGCACTTGTTTCAATGAAAACGGTGGATTAAAAGCCCGGACAAACCGGGCTTTTAATCCACTATTTCCATCGAAACACGTGCAGTTTTTACCTACTTCTCATTTCCTGTAACGCATGTTTGTCCGGGCTTTTAATCCATTGTTTTCGTCGAAACACGGGCAATTTGACCTAAGTCTGGTTTTCGGACATCGTCTATGGCAATCGGTTAACCCATTCAGCCCTGACGCACTACAGCAGGAGATGGGTCGACCATGATAATTCAAGGGCAGTGCCAAATTAGCTTGGCGCCTGTCGGCGCCAATCTAATTTAACACTGCCCTTGAATTATGGTCGATCCATCTCCTGCAACTGGTGCATAGTCATTAGATGACGCCTGCAAAATTTGGGAAATACGGCCGTCGGGCTGAATGAGTTAAAACAGTCAGACCTCTTATCCCAGCCCCGGCCTTTCACCTCAATACCCGGCACAGCGAAAACCCCATTGGGTCGAAATGAAATGATGTTTAAAAAAAAAAATGACTAAGGTTACGTGGGGTAGGTACCGAGGAGAGGTATGGGGTAGGACTGAGATTTGAGATAAGGTAAAGGACCCGCCACACATGCCGGTTGTGCCCCGATTTTATGTGAAGCCGATTCCGATCCGATTGCGATCGGATGACGTCATATATCCGATCCGATCCCAATCGGCTGGGAATCGGGTATCTAGAACCTGCTCTATTTTTCCGATCCGAATCGGCCCCGATTGTAAGCTTCAATCAATCAGAGCGCGTCTCGCAAAGCATGTCGTTTCAGTTTGAAAATGGCGGAAGATCAGTACCACCTTCGTTGCCGATGTTTCGCCCGCCTCTTCCCGAATATGATGCAAAACTGCTGATAATGCAAGCACATCATCATCACTGTCAAAACTAGCAGCCGTTTGCTGAACAGGTACGACCTGTATCTTCGATTCAAACCGGTCGGCTAAAATATAGTCGGGGAATGTGTGGCAGTGCACACGTTTTTGTAGTCCGGTCCGATCACACTCCGATTCGAAACTGCTCAAGAATCGGCCTCAAAATCGTGCATGTGTGGCGGGACCTTAAGAGAAGATTTCAGGATGTTAGTTATATTGCACATTGAGTATGTTTACGCGAGTCAATTCGGGGATTTTTTTTTTTATAACGGCCTTGTGTTATTTCTTTTGAAAGACCGTCACACGTGTCTTTTTGTGTGCCTCTCTGTGATTTTAGACCTTTAGGCTTTCAGCCGTGAAGTTCAAAATCACAGACCATCACACCTTTTTGCCCGTGCTCTTTTCTCAAGTTCTCGTCGCCGTCTTTGTGGAGATGTCATGTTGAAAATAATAGGCGTTTTTAGTTTCCTCGGAAGTTCAGATTTCAGTGCAGGTAGGGAAGCACACGTTATTTTGGTGCACATGTTAGCAGTGCCGTATATCTTGCGGCGCACTTTGTGCAGACAAATCTATTTAACCAATTTAACCCCACAGACACATTTCCTAAACTGGAGATGTCACCTAACGACTGTATCAGTTGCAGGAGGTGTACTGACCATGATAATTCAAGGGTAGTGCCAGATTAGCTTGGCGCCCTCAGGCCCTCAGGCGCCAAGCTAATCTGGCACTACCCTTGAATTATCATGGTCGATATATCTCCTGCTGCAGTGCGTTGGGTCTATATGCAGGGGTGGATTAGTTACCTCGAGTAGGGGGGGGGGGGGCGCGGGGGGGAGAGGTGTCCAACTTTTGTGTGGGACGTTCAACCAGACACACAAGGCCTCCCGGACGCTAGACCTTCTTCCAGAGGCAGAAAAATCAAAGAATGGAAGGGTAGGGGAGGGGGGGAGGAGAAGGCGCGTGTGTTGACTCTCACCACTCGCCAAAACAGCAAACAACGGGGGGGGGGGGGGGGGGGGCCTGGGGGTGGAGGGAAGGGGGCGGCAACCCCCCCCCCCCCAGAGGGGGGTTAGGGAGGTTGGCAGGGGGGTTGAGTTCCAAACGCCCTAAACATGGACTTTGTTACGGCATTTTACATTTTTGTGGGTTTTTTCGGGGGGCCAGCCCCCCTCCCCCCCTTAAGATCTGCCCCTGATATGGGTTAAAAACACAGGTAGTCAGAAGCAGGTCCAAAACCGACCGCGCGTCTATTGGTGCATACAGCGGATCAAAAGCCCGGGCAAACAGGCTTTTCATCCATTGTTGGCGTTTAAAGAAGCGCAGTTTTCTCTTCCTGCTCTGATTAGCGAAGCCATCTGTTAAATGCTGGAGCAGGTACTCCATTTTAAACATTCGTCAGATGCACTGTACGCTGTTTGGTGTGTTCGAAGCCATGCGTATACAGGGCTGGTGTGCACGAGCTAACTACTGAGCGCCGACGTCTTGTGTGAAGTAAGTGTTTGTACTGCCACGGATTGCATAATGTTATCTACAAAGCGGTTTTTTTTTTTTGTTGTTGTTTTTTTGTTCAGTGTTGTTGCGACCTCGGGTACAGCATGTCGTGTCAGTTACAGCGTACTTGGAATAAACACACAGGAGATTAGACAAGAAACAGGTACGAGGATTCTCTCTCTCTCTCTCTCTCTCTCTCTCTCTCTCTCTCTCTCTCTCTCTCTCTCTCTCTCTCTCTCTCTCTCTCTAACGATAAACTAATGTGGTTGATTTTCTTTCTCACACATCCTCGTAAATTTCGTGGTACACGATTCTTAGAGCACGAATTGCGTTTTATATTGTTTGACAAGCACTGATTTGTTTGAGCGTCGAGAGTCCCGCAATAACCTATGTGCGTTATCCCGTGGCACCCTGTGAGGGAGAGATCTTGGAAGGACGAACGAACAACACAGCTCCTTTCATAATATTGTTAGCTGCATTACGAGTTAGACTAAGTTCTGCAACGTTCAGTGTCAAAGTCGAGGGCTTTATCTTTCACCTCTGACATTGAGCTCCCTGATGGGCGCAATGGGGACATAAATAGGAATTAATCAATGATCGGACCCGAGAGGCGACAAAATCCACTGGCAAAGCCTTACTCGTAATGCAACGATTTTGTCTCAAACTCTAGAATAAGCGCGAAGAATACCCTTGAAAGGACCCCACGCCTAGTACGTATGACGTCGAAATTCAAGGGACGCAAATCTCAATACTTTCGACTGTCGGTCAGCCGCCTCGCGCGAACTTCGCTCGACTGAAAATTCCTCACAAAGGTACTAATTTAACTCATTTTGAGTTACTCTTTTGTTTGTGTTGGTACCGTAGATCGAACACAACGCGTGCATGTACTATGGCCTTTTGTGGTTGCGCCGTTTTGATTCATGTAGACCGTAGCGTACTTGGAAGGTGTCTGCGCTTCGTATTTTCTGTCTATGATACTGTCTAACTAAACAGTGCAGGTAGGGAAGCACACGTAAATTTCGTGCACATTTTAACAGTGCTGTATATCTTGTGGTGCACTTTGTGCAGACAAATCTATTTAACCAATATAACCCTACAACCATATATTTCCTAAACTGGAGATGTCACCTAACGACTGTATCAGTTGCAGGAGGTGTACTGACCATGATAATTCAAGGGTAGTGCCAGATTAGGTTGGCGTCTTCAGGCGCCAAGCTAATCTGGCACTACCCTTGAATTATCATGGTCGGTCCGTATATCTCCTGCTGCAGTGCGTTGGATCTATATGCAGGGGTGGATCAGTTACCTCGGGGAGGGAGGGGGGAGGGAAGGGGGGGCAGGAGTGGGGGGGGGCAGGGGGGGACAGGGGGGGGGGAGGTGTCCAACTTTTGTTTGGGACCTTCAACACCTGCATACAGTTCTTTTTGTTGTGTAATTCCATTACATTATTTATTTATCTGCATTTGGGTGCTTAGCGGTTTGACTGAATGGAGGGTAGAGTATCAGTTTGAGCAACGCTTGCCTCGTGTTTGCTTGCAAAGAGCTTTTGAATGCTGATGATTTCAAGATAACTCTATGAAGAAAAGATGGTCTCCAACCTTGGTCCAAATTTATTTTAAATTTTATTCAGTCCTGGCAACATTGGTTTAGCCACTGCCCTCGGGGAATTTTGAATGTGACCTATTTAAACCTGCTAAATTATACCCTGATCGAGCCCCACTCAGAAACACTGACACACGTTTGTTCCTGCAAACTTCACGCTCCCCATGTTGAAGGCTCACTCGCTTGGTCTTGCAATGCGTCTGATCCGCGCATAGCTTGTCACAGTTTCAGCATCAATGATGCAGGTCAGTAGTCACTGAGGACTGACAAGGGCATATTCTTCAACTTTTAAGTAGGTCATCTCCATGATCTCCATAGGGTAGTGGCAAAACCCTTGGGTCAGAAACGAATACAATTTTAAGAAATATTAGGACCAAGTTTAGTGATCACTTTTTGTTTTTAGTGTTGTCCTTAGACATATGTCTTGTACAAAAATTGATTGAAAACAAGATGAGGATTTCATCCCAAAGTCTTCCGTATTGTTTGGAGCTCACAGGCGTTTTTCTTTTAGGAACATTCAGAGTTGTTCATATTTTTAAGCTTATCCTTCTGATCCACTTCCTTCCTCTCTAAGCCAACCTCAGATCAACTCACACGCCGGCGCACACAAATAAAGACGGACACACGGCGCTTCCCGCCATTAGTACGCTCTGTGGGCTGGAGTAGCGACAGGAATTCTGAAGAAGAATGGCACGAGCAGCAAAATGACGTTACTATAAACTTTACGTCATGGCAGCGCTAGTCTCACGACACCGTGCACACAGTGACGAAATTGATGTTTCACGTCACTCATCCGAAAGGCACGCAGCCTCTTCAGGCTGACTGTTTTGTTCGACACAGTCTGTTCCGGGGCTGACTCTTTGATGGCAGTATATAGTGAATCCAAACTTGCAAAAATGTATTAATTATTATTAAAAGTTGAAGAAGTGCATTGCTGAATTACGAACTCATTTAATATCTCCCTTTAATCTAGTGTGTGCGAAGTATCTAGTAAGAATAACAAAATATACGGACTCAAATGCTGATCAACCGGTTTTTGTGAAACGGCCATTTTGGGGTCAAACTGTAAAGATACAAAAAATCTTCTTCGGGACTGAGAATTCACGAGAAGGAAACTATCCTAAAGTTTCAAGCTTGTCTGTCCACAAATGCGGGCTCTAGTCGCTGTCACACACACACACACACACACACACACACACACACACACACACACACACACACACACACACACACACACACACACACACACACACACACACACACACACACACACACACACACTCACACACGCAGGCACGCACGCACGCACGCGGCGTTTGGCGCTAAATGTAAGTTCTCTAGCAAGGTTTGTGTAGCTAAACATGACGTCATGTTTATCTTGTTACTTCTTTGCCAGAATGCGGAGTCCGCCCACCCAGCACATCGTGTGCATTCTACGGAACGCGCTCCGACCAGCCCTATTTCAAAGTCTACCATATTATTTTTCAGTACGGTAGACAAAAACGCGAGGCAAGCTTCGCTCAAACGGACTATACTGAGAAATGTGATTGGCGAAAGACTTATCTGGGGTAAAACGTTTCGCTCCGCTAGTACGTTATCATCGTAACATGTGATAAGTTGAGTCTACTCATCACATGTTACGTAGTAGACTCCCTTCTTACATGTGATAAGTAGACTCCCGCTGCCTTGAAAACGTGCGACCAGGACGGGAAAAGGCGAACTGAGCTAGGCCAATGAGAAAAAGTGTAAAGAGTCTGAAAGAAGACAATGAAAATTGGAAACATTTGGCAAACATTTGGCAATGTAAGAAACATTGCTCAGAGCCGCAGAAACATATATATCTATTTGTTAATGCTTTCAGAGAAAGTTTCACCCGTTCAGTGTCATTTGACGCACACTTTGTTTGTGCAGTCTTCGTCAGTTCAAAAACGCAGAGATGTCCCAAGACAACGGATTCAAAGTGGTGCCGGTCAGCAAGAGGCATAGATCCTCAGTCGCACTTATGAGCCCCAGCAACTGCGGGGGCTCATGAGGATCTATACCTCTTGTAGTTGGGTGGTGTTCAAATTTTGTCGGCACTGAATGGATTTGAACATTTGCCTTAGCCTATAAGCGTGCAACCAGTATGTATACTAATGGTCAAAACTTAAGGGCCACCCCACTTTTTTGTGTCATTTTGTTTATTGTCGCAAGTACTCTAATAAAATACAATGTTGTTTCGATCCAAATGGGTTGAAAGTTGACCTTAGACTGTACAGAAAACAATAGACGACAATTCATCAATTTCCACGAACGTGTCAAAAGCACGTGAAACATCGTTAGATTTTGTGAAAAGGTGTGCGATATTGACAAGCGTACCAAAGAAAGACAGGTGGAAAACTCGGTAAAGTCGTGATGCACGTGTTAAAGGGGTCAGTCGTGAACACTGAACACCTCTGTTTCGCTACAAATACCGGTACAGTATGGGCATAATTGTCACTTTCCTAACCATGCCACCACGACGAAGCCTAACGCCAGTAGATCAAGGCCGGGCGCTATCATGGCTGCAGGATGGAATTTCCAGACGAGAAGTTGGGAGACGTCTTGGGGTGTCCCTTTCAGTGATCCAGGGGCTGCTGGCACGATTCCAAGACACTGGAAGGGCAGAACGACGACCCTGCTCAGGACGCCCGCGCTGCACCAGCAGAAGGGAGGAGAGATACCTCTCTGTGGCGGCTTTGCGCGACCGAACTGTTACGTCAACCACTCTGCGACGTCAACTGATGCAAACTGCAAACGTTAACGTCAGCAGAAGAACAGTCTGCCGACGTCTGCGAGAAATTGGCCTGGCTTCATGCACAGCAGCAGTGAGAATACCCCTCACTCCAGCTCATCGCAGAGACCGGGTTGCCTGGTGTCGTCAACATGTGAGGTGGAACAGACTCCAGTGGACTCAGGTTCTGTTTACTGATGAGTCACGATTCACTGTGTCCTTTAACGACGGCAGGGTGAGGGTCTGAGACACCAGGGCGAGCGACTCACGGATGGATGCGTCCAAGAGGTGGATCGCTACGGAGGAGGCTCAGTCATGGTCTGGGCAGGCTTCAGCAGGGAAGGCAGGACCCCCCCCCCCCCAACCCCTTCCACGTCATCCGAGGCACTCTTACGGGACTGCGCTATCGGGACGAGATTGTGCAGCCCCTCATCCAGCTAACTCTCCAAGCCAGAGGCGACAATGCTGTTCTGCAGGACGACAACGCTCGACCTCATCGCGCCCGTGTGGTGGACTGCCCTGGGGGACTTGGGTGGGGTTAACTACTTTTTAGTTCCCAGGGTCACCCTGGTCAGCCCCACAGTGTGGGTTTTTCCCTTTATTCTGGGGCATGTGTTTCTGTCTACCCTTGGTCCATTCACCTGTATTTTCCTTTTTAAAACTCTCCCAACTGTCTGCATGCACTGATATTGGATGTGTGTTGCTAAATGGTCTTAGCTTTATTTAGGTCCCATGTCGTAGGTTTATTTAACGTATTGGACCGGCTGGCGACATACATTCAATATTCTGTTTAGTTGGTTTTTTTTTTTGTTTTTTGTTTTTTGTTTTTTTGTCTTTTTTTTTTTTTTTTTTGCACGTGCAGTGCAGGCACGTCCTGAGAAAGCCTTGTTACTGTCGGGACGTTAAGCAATGTATAATCAATCAATCAATCCGTGTGGTGGATGAGTACCTTGAGCAACGGGGCATCATGAGGATGGAGTGGCCACCTCGTTCATCTGATCTGGCTCCCATCGAACACCTCTAGGACGTGGTGGGACAACGTGTAGTCAGCAACCACCCCCCACCTCAAGGCGTCCCCCAGCTGACTCAGTTCCTGCATCAAGTGTGGGAAGTGATCCCACAACATGTTCTCCGAACCCTGGTGAACTCCATGCGTCAACGCTGCATTGAATGCTTGGCTGCAAACGGTGGGTACACTCGCTACTGACTGGACCAGTCTTGTGTGACTTTTCAAATGACGGGTGGGTGAACATTCTCAGTAACGCACTGCTGTTGTTACGATTGCTTAATTTACTCAAAACAGACTTAAATGAAATTGTTACTGAATAACTTAGCAAAGTACTGACTCCAAGTATTGTTATATTACTTGTGTGGTGCTGTCGGTGCGTGGCCCTTATGTTTTGACCATTAGTATATATACAATGTTCTAGCATGATGTACTCAGTATATCTTCAAGCTTGCTGTACGACGTACGAAGTGTCAAAAACGTGCAGTACCATGTCTCTGTCTTATGTGTTCTATTAGTGCAGAGGACGTCGTACTGCACGGTTCGGTGCACTGACTTCAGCATAGCTGATTACGGCGGCCTCTGTCACATCACACTCCACCACCGTCACCGTGCTTGGCCTCACATGCAAGGTCCATTTGCGTTGTCTGCGTCGGAGTTTGTGCCAAGCGGCTGACCTCGGCAGTGTGTGATCGGTGACCCATGAAGAGAAACTGTTCGTGTCCGCCCTACCGTGCGGAGTCCCGCAGATGGCGGGGGTCATGAGGGCCTATAACTCTTGCTTATTTATGCATGTGTCCGTACATGGAAATAGGTCAATTGATGCATTAATAGATGCACGAATGTCACAGTTGGCATGTCCCCACATAATTATGCCGCTTGTTTATTAAAGGGCTAGACGTGTACGTAGCCAAACTCAGAAGGAGCTAGTCGACTGTCGCTGTGTATGCTTAACCTCGTCAATGCCAGCGGTTTGAAATCGAGATGACTACCTCTGACAGCACAGCGCAGATTCACTGTTGTCTGCCTGAGACTTTTCGGTCTGATAAAATTGAATGAGGCCAGCAAGAGCGTAAATCTTCATGAAGATATGTCTCTTGCTTTGGCGTGTTGTTCACTGCTGCACAGGCTTGGGTCGAGACACTTCAGTTGTGTTCACCATCAATCAGTATCAGTGTAGAATACGCATTGTGACCGGCAAAAGAAACGCGATTTTTTTTCACTGCTGAGTTTTGACGCCGTTGTGCTTATAGTAAATGCGCTAATGGCAAATGTTTGTTGTTGTTGTTATTGTTGTTTTGTTTATTTTGTGTGTTTTTGTTTTTTTTGTTTTTGTTGGCGGAAGAATATTTGAACAATGCTTATTATTTAATGGCATTTCAATAAGATAATGGTAAATGTTTGTTATTGTTTTTGTCGCTGTTGTTTTGTTTGTTTACTTGTTTGTTGCTGGTGTTGTTTATTGTTTGTTTGTTTTGTTTGTTTATCGTTTTGGTTTGGTGTTTTTGCTTCTCATGTTCCTGTTGTTTTGAAGCTAGACTCGTGTATAATACGTTCAGTCTGTTTTGTTTTGTGTGTGTGTTCAGTACAGGGAAAGACTGCCCGACTTGGCTCCCTTGACTGACAAACTGACTGGACGTACGTCAGTTACTATGATATTGCGGCTATAGTGACAAGAAACGTAATAAACAAATTATACACAGAAAGGAACATTAGACCCACATTGGCACATTCTTTCTGTCAGCTCAGTAAGCAAAACGTTTTCGGCCCCCCGACGGCCTCCCCTGCACTGAGAGTCCCACTGATCTGTTAAAATGCCTTAGTCTGTCCCAGTCAGTCATCCCCGACTAATTTTTTAATCCCCTAAACAACACTACCGCCCACTTGCCATGCACAAAATCCAACGAAAACAATAACCACATCACCCGTCTCATTTCCTGGCTATCAACATGATTCTGTACCAACCCTACATCCAAGCACAGCAACACACTTCAAATCGCCATCCGCTTGGCAACTCAAACTAGGCCAAAAAGAGTCCGCTGGTTAAGCCGAGACTGGTATGAATCCGGCAAAGCACCAAACATGTCTTCTCACCTATCAAGAGATTTTAAGCAAATCCCAACATAGACCCTGTACAAAATGCCAAAGAAGGCAGAAGATTAAAAAAAAAACAAAAAAAAAAAAAAAAAAAAAAAAAAAAAAACCACCGGTCCTTGCACTGCCTCACCTACCTCATTTGAATATATATATATAACGTGACCTGGCTCACTGAGCCGCGAGTGCCGAGCGCTCGCGCGCACGGTACACACTCGACGGTACCGTGTACTGTGTCGGGGGTTCTTTCACCGGGTTCTCCGGCTCTTCCTCCCCCTCCACTTTGGTATCAGTTTCAGCCAACTTAATAAAATTTCAAATACAAAACGATTTCCAAATACCGTCAGTAGCTCGCTTGAGCTTGCCCTTAGCACCACGTGAATGTTCTGTGTTTACGTACAGTGTGAGTGAATGCGTGTGATTCACGTGAGCGTGCTTGTTGGGTTCAGTTCGCGGCTACATTCTGCGCATTGAGTTATATTATAAATATGAGAAATGCGCCATATAAATGCTATGCATTATTACTGTTCGTACGCCGATGGTTCACTCGCAGGAGCCGTTATCTCACCAAGCTTGCGATCGTCAGGCGCCTTTGCTTTCTGTGCCAAAGTAGTGCGTTGACTTGAATATTTCTTTTAGAGGCACAACGTAAAGCCCTTTCCTTTGTTGTAGGCGGCCCGCACATAAAAGCAGCCTGAGAGGTGAAATCTGCTTGACCTAGCATCTGGCTTAGGGTTGGCGGGTCATTTGTGTGACAAGCCTGAGGCCGCCGTACGGAGACTCAGATTTTCAGTTTTACTGCGAAATATAGGCCGAACAGCCTTTTACTAGGCCGGCCGGTTGGGAGGCTGATTTCTTTGCATATAAACCCTTTGTGAACAAGTAGGCGTATTGTTCAAGTGGTGTGCATGTGACATTACAACAACGCCACTGATATCATCATTATAGGGCTCCGCGGTAAGTTCCCCGCGTTGTCTAGGAGCGTCGGCGCGTCAGCCGCCATCTTGAGAGGATACGATAAACTTCAGATAGTAGCGAAGTAGTGTTTCAACACGTTTTTCTTCACTGATGTTTCTTCCTCTTTGGGAAACAAACAAAAACAGACTTTTCTGGTTAGCGGTTTCCTACGGTGTAGGCAAGTGTTATTGCCTATAGCACGTCAGGACTTTCCGGCTGACATTATCCTGACAGCGACTATGATTTCCCTATGAGCGCCTTAGTCGCGTATCCTCTCAAGATGGCCGCCACGACTAGCGTGACTGATGACGTCAGCCTCCCGAGCCCTATACTGCCACTGTAGTCGCGGGATTAAAGCGGCTGTGACTTAACTTTCAGCAGTGCCGGGATGTGCAGACTTCGACATCGGTCCGGCGACACACCAAGTTAAAACGTCAACTGACGTTGCGCAGATATTATTATTAACCTCACTTAGCGGCAAAGGCGCCCGTCACGTTGAACCTATTCAACCCCACTAGGCTACACTTCTCACATTTTGGAGGTGTCACCTAACGACCATGTACCAGTTGCGGAATATGGATCGATCATGATAATTCAAGGGTAGTGCCAGATTAGCTTGGCGCCTGAAGATCCATCTCCTGGTAGTGGTGCGTTCGGGTTAAAATAACGGGTTAATTTTTCCACAGTATTACGATTTCTGCCCGGTACACGCGGCGTATCTCTTTGAGCTTGTACTTGGCGCGCGAGGATTCGCTGGGGAAGAAAATACAAAAAAACATATTACATCGTGTCAAATCGACACGCATGTGACGGGCGCCTTTGCAGAGTTTCTACTCTCGTGACCAGTTGATTGTGCAGGTCTTGCTCGGGTGCAGTACACAAAGCAACCATTTTTTAAAAAAAAACATGAATCCAAAGACCTACACTCAGTATGTATGACTAAAGGTGAGCCGAACTGTGCGGAAGGGAGAACATAACTGAATCAGTAACAATCAATTGCGGGTTAGAAGCTTATATTCTTATGAGTTATATCTGAATCGTGTTGTAATCTGGTCATACAGTGAGGATGCTTTGGGTCCCGACCTCGGCCGCGTTGGTTGGTTGGTTAATTCGGGTTTAACGTCCACAGCACCGAGGTGATCATGGACGGCCCTGACGGGCGGGTTATGGGGGACAGGGAAATCTATTGCCTATGGAGTACGACCTGAACACTGATCAACTCAGGCGCACTCCAACTGTGCCACTTTGATTTACCAGGACCTTTCAACGGACATGCTATTGAACAAATCCGTTGAGTTTTTCCCCCTGGATTGTGAGTCCAGCTACCGGGGCCGGGACGGGATTCGAACCCACGACCCGGCGATTCCCTTCGCTCTCCTGCTCCGACGTTTAACCGCCTGAGCTATTTCGGACTCTCGGCCGCGTCGACCCAACCACGGCCAAAGTGACATACACTGCTCACAAATAGTAAGGTATTTTAACTTTTCCTCTTGAATTACTAAAAGTCCTCAGGATCGGTATAATCACGAATACATCAGTGATTATCCGTCCCACTGGCCTATAGTTTCACAACATTGTTGTGAAATATAGTGCTCACAAAAAGTAAAGGATGTATTACTTTTAGCTTGAATTATTAAAATGTCCCAAAAAGTTTAAACATAAATCGAACCTAAAAGGTGACTGCAGTTTGCAGATGAAAGGTGTTTTCCGACATTTAGTAATTTAAGCTGAATTTATGACGTCGCTTATTTTTGTGAGCACTAAATGTCACATAAGTGTTGTGAAATTGTAGGCCAATGGAATGGCTAATCACTGATATAACCGTTATTATAGCCATTCTGAGAACTTTTAGTAAAGCAAGCTGAAAAGTTAGTTACCTTACTATTTTTGAGCCGCATTATATGTCACTCTGGCGAGGTTGGGTCTTCGCCGAGGTTAAAACCCAACTGTACAAGCATGTTTGCAGAAATGCCGGCATTTTCACCATGTGCATTTCTACTTACCGTGAAAACGCATTTGTCAATCTACCCCAGCTTCTGTTGCTGCTCTGTGGATTTGGCGCATTCCGCTGAACGCTGAAAAGCCGTAATGTCCGAAAGTGATCACATACATCTACACACATTCAACTGGTATGTGATTTTGGACCTTACGACATTCCGCCGTAAGGTCCAAAATCACAAACCAGCACATTCTTTCTCCGCAGCCGTACCGGTAAAAGTCAGCACCGATTCGCCGGACTAAGCCGCCATGGGTAAGAAGGACGATGCCGCGGCGAACCTCGAAGTGGGGTCGGCGTCTGACCCCGAGGTCTCCGGAGGAGTACACAAGCGAGAGACGTGGAGCCGCGCCTTCGACTTTCTGCTGGCCTGCATCGGATTCTCCGTGGGTCTGGGCAACGTGTGGAGGTTCCCCTACCTCTGTTACAAGAACGGCGGGGGTGAGTGGCCGGCATGTGCCAGGTCTGTGTGTCATGTGTCCACAGTGTTGATGTTGTGTGCGGCCGCGTCTCCTTGGTGGTTTGTAAGTTGTTGTTGTTGCTGCTGCTGCTGTTGCTGTTGTTGTTTGTTTGTGTGTGTGTGTGTGTGTGTGTGTGTGTGTGTGTGTGTGTGTGTGTGTGTTGTGTGTTGTTGTTGTTTTTGTTTGTTTTTTTTCCAACGCCCCTTTTACATCCATGGATTGAAGAATTATTTTGGGTTAACTGTGTAACTACAGGTGTCTTAAGAGATAGCACTCTTTACCTATGCGCACCGGTTCTGAGTAGCACATGTATTTCATATTAACCATTTGGCTGTCTGTAACGGGTTTCCTGCAGGAATCATCGCGACAAAAACAGCTACCGACAGTCAAAGGGTGAATGCGGCAAGGAGTTGTGAAGAAAGAGGTGTGTGGGAGGGGGGTTACGGGGTGGGGGGGGGGGGGAGGAAGGGGGCAGGGGGGAGGAGGGGCAGGAGGATTGGAGGGTTTTTTGGTGTGTGTGTGTGTGTGTGTGTGTGTGTGTGTGTGTGTGTGTGTGTGTGTGTGTGTGTGTGTGTGTGAAAGGGGGCTAAGGGCGCGGGTGGGGGGTGGGGTGGGGGGACGAAACAGAGTTCAAACACAATCTTTGACTGTCCACGTATTAACCCTATAACCGACATGTACCGGTCTTATCAGACGCGCGTTGGTGTGCTGATAATTTCCCCCACAGTCGGTTACTGCGGAATGTATTTTGTATGTTTAGTGTTAGTTTGGTGAAGAAACTGAAGGCGTACAAAAATGGATTCCTTGACAGTATATAGAAGCACAGGCACGGAATGATTGTTGACGACCTATATTGACTCAGTCTTGCCCGTGTTAACTCATTCAGCCCCGACACACCACAACAAGACACGGATCGAGAATGATAGTTCAAGGGTGGTTCCAGAATAGCTCACTTGTCGCCCATAGGCGCCAAGCTATTCTGGCACCACCCTTGAACTATCATGTCCGATCTGTCTCGAGAATTGTAATACAGTCCTTCAGAGGGTAACTTCAAAATATGGGGATTTTGGTCCTAGGGTAGAGTGTGTTAACAGAACTGGGCTGTGAACAGAAGAGATAGACACTGTACCTTGAGCCGGCACATCGTGAAAACGCGTTTGATAGTAGAACTACCAAACCTTAGACTCTGTACAATGTTAAAAAGTTAAAGTAACTCTGTAGTAGTAGCAGTAGTAAGTAGTAGTAGTGCAACAACAATCCGTGGTTTTGCATTTAGCTGGCCTCTGTCTACAATGGTATTGCCGCATTGCCTGCGGATGTATGAATGTGTTTCAGATTTCACCCATGGTTGTTCATTTCCTCTCTCCGCTAGGCATGAGAAGGCTAGCCGATGTTCAACGTCACGAAACTGACAAAATATTGCGGACATCAGTTATTAACTCGATCAGTGCCGAGAAAATCTGAACACCACTCAATTGCAAGAGGTATAGATCCTCATGAGCCCCCGCATTCGCGGGGGCTTATGAGGATCCATGCCTCTTGCTGACACCACTTTGAATCCATGTTCCTGGGCCGAACATCTAGGGTTTGTTTTGTCTTGAATTAAGGAAGATTGCAGAGACACAGTCTGCGTCAACTAGCACTGAATAGTGGTGTAAGTGGTCACTTTAGGGGGAGGCCAGTGTAACCCTGTACGAATCATCGCGACAAAAACCGCTACCGACACGCAAAGGGTTAAAGGTCGTTGCCCCCACATTTTGGACATTTTGCTTACAATCATGTCATTTGTTGAATAAGAGACCCCGGACTGTGCTTTCAGTCTACAACAGAGCCTGGTTTGAGCGAGCATCTTTGTAAGAGATCACCTGTCATGATTAATCCTTTCAGTCCCAAGGTCCCATTTCTCAAATGTTGGAGGTGTTGCCTAATGACTATGTACCGGTTGCAGGAGATGGATTGACCACGATAATTCAAGGGTAGTGCCAGATTATAGCTTGGCGCCTCAGTTCAGGCGCCAAGCTAATCTGGCACTGCCCTTCAATCATCATGGTCCATCTCCTGCTGTAGGGACTCGGCTGTTTAGTAGCGGCACCTAAACAATGGTCTTTCATGGCAGGTGACACTGTTTGCCCATCAAGACGTCTTTTGAGTAAGGCACTTGTCTTGTACGACAACTTTTTCAGGCAAATCAGTAGGTGGTTGCCCCAAAACAAGCTCTGATAATGTAATGACCTACTAAACTGACCGAACACTTCATGGACGCTCAGTCCGCACACCGAGACACCAGACACTATGCACCGCCAGCCATGTGAATTAAAATTATTACGTTAGAGCGTATATGTTATGTGTGCGCATAAACTGAAGCGGCCCTCTTTGTGAGCAAAAGGCCATCGGGCCGACGACAGCCGTGCGCGGGACGGCCCGCAACTACCGGCCGATAGTCGGCCCGAGGGCTGTGCTCACAGGCTTCGTCAGCTCAGTATCCTGGTCTGGTTGGCAGATGTAGGTTTTTGGCCGTGAGAGTGAATCTGACATTGACGGCTGTATGTGCCGCATACACATCGTGCAGGACTCCATGCACTCTAAAAATCTAGTCAATATGCGATACGCCCCCCCCCCCTTCTCCGCCCTTCGGAGGGGGGGGAGGGGGGGCTTCCATATTCACTACTTCGTCACTTACTTAGCGCACCCTTCTTCCCTATCTGTGTGTGTGTGTGTGTGTGTGTGTGTGTGTGTGTGTGTGTGTGTGTGTGTGTGTTTGTGTTTCGATCAAACTTGATCTATGATCATTGGTGGATACTGCACAATTCTCTCCCCTGACGGCGCTTTTTACCTACTTTACTTTGTAATTGTTACTCCTGACACTTTTGACTTATGAAAAAGCATATTTCATCTTTGAACGCCTGTGTTATAATAGGGGGCGGGCGAAGGTGCAGTTCAGTAATTCTGTCTATGCCCCCCCCCCCCTCCCCTTCCATATGTTGCAGAAAATGGATGGACCATGATAATTCAAGGGTAATACCAGATTAGCTTGGCGCCTACCCTTGAATTAGCGATAACATCTGCTCGGCAACGTTATACTTAGAGACTTCCCAGTGCGCAAAGGTCCTCGGGCCGACGTCGGCCACAGTTGGCAGTGCGCGGGCCAATGCGGCCCAACGACCTATTGCTATGTGGGCTCGCTTATTTTCAGCTTTGCTTTCTTGCAAGATTAGAACTGAGCGATCTGCTCGGCCATGGTGGAATTGTACCCAGCGATACTATTCTGGCACTACCCTTGAACTATTTTAGTCAAACTTATTTCTCACACTGGTGTATTCCGAATGATAAGGGTTAAGTTAACCCCTCAGTTTGTCCAGTATTATTGTAAGACATGCTGAGAACATTTATTTCTAAAGAAGACAGCGCGAACTGTTACCCCATTCTGCCCACGACACTGACACCACAGCAAGATATGGCTCGACCATGATAGTTCAAGGGTGGGGGCAGAATAGCTTGGCGCCGATAGTTCAAGGGTGGGGGCAGAATAGCTTGGCGCCGATAGGCGCCAAGCTATTCTGCCACCACCCTTGAACTATCATGGTCGACCTGTCTCCTGAATTGTAATGCAGTCCTCAGAGGATAACTCCAAAATGCGGGTATTTCGTACCTCGGGCACAATGAGTAACATTTGAATGTGTATTTGAAGTTGACGTAACTTGCTTGGAGGTCCCCAATCACTAGAGGTGCTTGCAGTTACAGGCCCATTTCTCTGCAGTTTATTCCATTTGGTAGACTGTCCCGAGAGAAAAAAAAAAATAGAGGGCAAGAGATATTGATCCTCGTGAGCCCCCGCAGTTGCGGGGGCGCATGAGGATCTATGCCTCTTGCTGAAGCCACTTTGTTGTATCCATATTAATAATAATAATGCATGATATTTATATAGCGCATTTGTCATATTTATATTATTTGTCATATTTATATTATAACTCGGAGAAAAAGATGGGAGGACAATATCTCAGAGTAGACAGGACTGAAGCTGAGCGATACACTAAGAATGGCAGAGAACAGAGTGGAATGGAGGGAGCTGGTTGCCAGGTCATCAGTGGTGCCCCAACGGTCGGCAAGACTACGGGATAGATAGAGATAGATAGATATTATAACTCAGTGCGCTATTCCTTTGACGGCTGATTGGGGATCTGTAACTACGTTGATGATTTGCAATGGATTAAGCACACACACACACACACACACACACACACACACACACACACACACACACACACACACACACACACACACACACACACACACACACACAAACACACACACACACACACACAAACACACACACACACACACACACGCACGCACGCACACACACACACACACACACACACACACACACACACACACACACGCACGCACGCACGCACACATCTGATATCTGCATTATTCATAAACCTCCACACGTACACCATAGCACGTGTGTAATTTACTATGCAGAAGCACAATGCTTAGTCTGTTTTGCAAACTCTGTGTGTCCATTAATAGTCACAAGGTATGCGCGATTACTTACGGCAAGCGATTTTAAAATTAGTTTGTGCCCAGACATTCGACAAACCGATTTAATAATGTCGAGTTCAGATCAGACCGGACTGCACAAGCTAAGATCGGTTTACGTAGGAAATTTACTGTGACGTTTATTGTCGTGTGTGCTGGTCAGTGATTTTGGACCTTGCGGCCTGAAGTCCGTAAGGTCCAAACTCGCAGTCCAGCACACACATTGGGACAGCTACCTCTGACGCGCTTGTGTGCAAGGTCTTGGTCGGTCTGTCACCTATACTGACTTACTGTATTAGAGCCGTCTGTCAGGACAACGTTCAAGGACTCGATATCATTCAGTCCTGACACGTACAGTGCAGTCTATAACTCAACGGACAGAGAAAAAAAGGTCCCTGAATTCCGGCAAGTGTGGGTGCGAGTCAGTTATCATCAAGCTGTCGTGAGAGATACCTGGCACATATCAAACCCGCTGCGACCGTATTTCCTCCCCTCCCTTTGGCTCCTGCGGCTCCATGCCTGACCAAAAGCTTTTCGAATTTTTCAGTTCACGGATAGTACGACTGTGTCTTCACTTAGACCGTGTATACACTATTTAGTTATAACCATTTTTTACACTTTATTATCACTAGGCTGTTGTTGTTGTTTGTTTTTTTTTTCTCTCTCTTAATAAAGTTTCATTTCATCTCTCTTTCTCTCTCTAAGAATGTTGTAGTTTAGCAAGGACAAACACGAAAAGAGGCCTGTGCGCCTATTGTTTCCCAAAAAAATGCGCTAACCCGTACACGCACTAAAAAATGCTAGAGTTCATTTGTTTTTAAATGAAGTTGATGTGAATTTTCAATGAGTTCACACAAGTTCACCTTATTTTGCGCACGCAGTCAAGGAGACAAGGGACAAAAAAAGGAAAGTGAGAAACGGGACGGCTTCGCCTGCCGTCCGCTGTAATATAAACAATTCCGCGATAACGCGGATGCTAAGGAGCTCTTGGGGCCATGTGTTTTTGGAGCTGTAGCGACTACCTCAGTTCGGAGTAATCTCTGTGTCCGTTGAGTTATGAACTGAGTGGGAAATGGCTCCAACCTGCACGGGGGATAACCTAGCTGAACTATGTATTATGCATTGAGAGGACTCGTGAGACAGTTTGTGTGTGTGTGTGTGTGTGTGTGTGTGTGTGTGTGTGTGTGTGTGTGTGTGTGTGTGTGTGTGTGTGTGTGTGTGTTGCTGTTGTTGTTGTTGTTGTTGTTGTTGTTGTTGTTGTTGACGCTGCAGCAAGCTTGAACGCCGTGCAATATAGTCTTAAAAGACACCTTTCAGGTCTTCAGTTTTAAAGTTCGTATTAAACAAAGATTCACAGTGCTCTTTATTGATGAATCATGGACGGGGATGATGAGTTACTTGCTTTTAAAATAGTCACATGTTCTTGAAAAAACAAATTGAACACACAAATATACCAGTAAATGAACAACCAGGCCACACATGCCCCTTCCCGCCCCCCTCTCCCCACTCCCCCCGCAACACACATACACACACACACACGCACACACACACACACACACACACACACACACACACACACACACACACACACACACACACACACACACACACACACACACACACACACACACACATACCAAAAAGAAAAGCCGCCGTGAGATGGCCTTAGTCGCCTGTTCGGCGTTAAACCCAAATAACTTACTAACGGAAAGAAAAGAAGGCCACCCCGAAAATTCAGAGTCGGAAACTAGTTAACTTTAGGTGTCACGAAATTTTATCATGAAAAATTTAACAAAACAAAAGAAAGAAAGAAAAAAAGAGAGAAGAACGCCTGTGAGTGTATGCGGGGAGCGGTTTGAGGCGTCTGACTTCAGGTGCAAAGGACTATTTAACCCATATCATTCGGAATACACCAGTGTGTGAAAATACGTTTGACTAAATAGTTCAAGCTATTCTGGCACCACCCGTGAACTAAAGCCATTGGTCTATATCCTTATCTGTAAGTACTATAATGTACTGAGCTTGCATATGGCAGTGTACAGATTTGTAGCCTTTAGCCTCAATATGATATGGGTTATAAAAGAAAAGAAATCAGGCCACCTCCAAAAGTGCCGAGTCAAAAATTAGTTAATTCTATGTGTCGCGAAATTATGAAACAATTTTTTTTTAAATGGTAGTGTATGTGGGGAGAACAGTCTGAGGTCTCTGACTGCAGGTTGAAAGGATTATTTACCAAAGATAAAAAAAAGATACAAAAATCACTCCACCTCCAAAATTGCAGTCAGAAACTAGTTAACCATTTTAACCCCAACACCCTACAGCAGGAGATTGACAGACCATGGTAATTCAAGGGTAGTGCCAGATTAGCTTGACGCCTTAGGCGCCATGCTAATCTGGAAATACCCTTGAATTATAATGGTCAATCCGCCTCCTGCACTGAACTGGTACAGAGTCGTTAAGTAACACTTAATTTGGGAAATTCACCTGTGGGGCTAAAAGGGTCAACTTGATCAGGTGTTTCAAAGTTTAATACGTTCAAAGCGCCTGGGAGTGTTTGCCGAGTTGAAAGCCCTCTTTCACAAACATAAAAGTACTCGGTCTAACTTTTGGGGTCAGCGACCTTCAGGTCAATTTGCCCGGTCGGGTTCACTGAAATGCGTGGCTGCTCCTCAATCAGTTGTCGACCTTTCGGCTGGCGGGATTGTCGGGAGCATTGAATGTGTGCTGGTCTGTGATTTGGGACCTTACGGCTTCCAGCCGTAAGGTCCAAAATCACCGACAGACCAACACACGCATGTTGACTCGGCCGCTTTGTGTTTCTGAAAGTTGCAGTGCATTCGTTGCTGTTTTGGATTTTGTACCTTTATGGATCGACTCAGTGAGGCCATTCGGTCCAAAATCAATGCCCAGCGCACACGTGTTGACACAGCTTTAACCCTTATCATTCGGAATACACCAGTGTGTGAAATAAGTTTGACTAAAATAGTTCAAGGGTAGTGCCAGAATAGCTTGGCGCCCCTAGGCGCCAAGCTATTCTGGCAGTACCCTTGAACTAAAGCCATTGGTCTATTGAACTAAAGCCATTGGTCTATATTCTTATCTGAGTACTATAATGAGTAGCTTGCATGTGGCCGGAGTGTACAAATTTGAAGCTTTTAGCCGCAGTATGATATGGGTTAAGCACAGGTTGGGGTAGAAATGTATTTATTTCTTGTAGACACTGTAACTGAAAAGACTTGTTTTAACACATCCTACCCCAGGACCGAAATCCCCAAAGTTTGAAGATGCCCTCTAAAGGACTGTATTGCGCACTTCTAGAGACAGGTCGAGCATGATAGTTCAAGGATGGTGCCTATCAGTGGG
Source organism: Semisulcospira habei (assembly GCA_036245525.1). Lineage (NCBI taxonomy): Eukaryota > Metazoa > Mollusca > Gastropoda > Semisulcospiridae > Semisulcospira > Semisulcospira habei. The sequence goes on from BTPG01000005.1 coordinate 65,920,695, forward strand.
CGCCAAGCTATTCTGGCATCATCCTTGAACTATCATGCTCGATCCATGTCTTGCTGTGGTGTGTCGGGGCTGAATGAGTTAAAGTGACTAAAGAAATACAGCAATACTGTACATTAGTACACGTTTCTCTGTCCCGGCCCGCTGCGGCGTAATGTACAGGTACAGACACAGTTACAGTTGTCTGGGCCGTTCTCCGTACGGCCCAGTGCGCAAAGGCCATCGGGGCGAAGTCGGCCGTGCATTGGGTAGACAATAGCTGTCCCTGTACCCCATATCACGCGCGTTCAGTTAGGGCCCTCTGACTCCATGCCGTGGAAGTTAACTCATTCGAGGCCAGCCGCATCCGGATGCGCGGCATAAGCCGTGCACCCGGATGCGGCTCCTCCACGAATGAGTTAAACCCCGAGCTAGCCTCAAACCACAGGCTTTGGGCGAGAAATGCTGTCATACCCGCTATGTGACAGCATCCACCATTTCGGTTTATTTATCATGGCTGTGATAGTGAAAGGGATGCGTACATGAGTTGTCCTTGGGTGCACCCCGAAAAAAAAAGAACTTGTTTCGACCGCTGCCTGTGTGGTTATATATTGTCCATTGCTACCCGAATAGAAAAACGTAGTTTTGTACCTACTTTTTCTTCTTTTTTAAAATTTTTATCTGGAGGGGAGGGGGGGAGAGGTGGGGGGGGTGGGGGGGGGGAGTTGGGATGGGGGGGGGGGGTGATAACCTTATCTCTTTCACCTCCGGGGCGTGCCGTGGGAGCTGCTTGTTTAGCCTAGGAAGGTGTCAATCGTTTCAGGCACTACCTTTCAGGTTCCAGGACAGATTGACACACCTTTCCCCGTTCTGTACGCGGTGATTTGTAGACGACTGTAAAAAGTAAACATGTGACTGTATTGAGGTGACATAGTCATGCCTTTTTTTGCTTGTTTGTTTGTTGTTGTTGTTGAGGGGCGGGGGGTGGGGTGGGAGGAGGGGGGACGGGGCGGGAAGGGGGGGGGGGCACTTTATTGACTAGACTAGAAATTTGAGCTGGCATCCTGGGGAAGGCGCTTTGTCCCCGTAACAGATTTACCCGACCCATACATTGTTGTGGTGATGATGTTTTTCCTACGAATAGGCATTCAGTAGTAAGTTGATCCGGCGACGCACAGTAAAAATTGTGTGAGAGAAGTAGAACACGCTGAATGTACATAGTAATCTTCCAATATAAGAATTCCCTGGAGATTCAAATGTTTACCTTGTTAAATCGGAAATTCGTTATACGCGAAGTAATTTGTATGGAAAATGTGTTTTCGGGACTACTGAAACAAAGTTTTTATATATCTCATTCTACCCCAGACACACCACAGCAAGATAAGGATCGACCATGATAGTTCAAGGGTGATGCCAGAATAGCTTGGCGCCTTAAGGCGCCAAGCTATTCTGGCATCGCCCTTGAACTATCATGGTCGATTTTTGTCCTGCACTGCAATGCAGTCTTCAGAGGACAACGGCAAAATTGAAGGATTTCGGTGTTGGGGTAGAATGAGATATCCGACTTCTGTTATATCTGACCTTGTTATAAGCAAAGTCGACTATAAACCATTCTAATGTCTGCTCGCTGCAGGGGCTGATGAGAATCTGTGCCTCTTGCAGACAGAACTGAATGGCTCATAGTCTGCGACTCAGGAGAATCTACGCCTCTTGTGGCTGTAGAAAACGTAAACCTGTGACTGGAAGAAAAAAACAACAACAATAAAAAAAACTTGTTTAAAAAAAAACATGTCTGCCAGGGGACGAAAAATTATGTCTTTGAAAGCAGGGCAACTTCAACACAGAATAATCCCATCAATCGCATTAACTCATTCAGTCGCGGCCAGCCCCATCCGGATGTGCGGCTTATGTCGTGCATCCGGATGCGGCTGGCCGCGAATGAGTTAATAATAATAATAATAATAATAATAATAATAATACCGGTTATTATATAGGCGCTTTTTCCAATTCTGCGAATCGACTCAAAGCGCCGCGAACTGAACCCAACACGCACGCTCACGTGACACACACACATACACACTGAAGACAAACACAATACAAGACAAACACAGGACGTTCACGTGGTGCGAAGGGTCAGCTCAGCTACTGAGGTTTCGGAAATTTTGATCGCTTGTATTTGAAATTTTGTAAAGTGGCCTGAAACCGGTACCAAAGTGGAGGGGGAGGAAGAACCGGAGTACCCGGAGAAAGAACCCCCGAGGACCCGCCAGAATTAGCGGTGACACTTACTAGAGGAGAAAAGTCCGACGCCGGAACCCGTAATCGAACCTCGCACCTTTAGCATTGGTGGCAGGCGCCTTAACCACTGCGCCAACCGCCCCATTCGCTGCCAGTGGACGCAAAAACAGTGTGTCTTTGAGAGCAGGGTAAATTCAACACGGAAGAAGCCCGTCAATCACATTAATCCCTTCCTGGCTAGCGGACGCAAAATTGTGTCTTTGGAGATAACTAAGAGCAGGGCCCATTCAGCAAGGGGGGAAAAAAAACCCTTCTAGTCCTATCTAACAAACACTGACAACAAATATCATAGGGTCAGCAAGAGGAACAGAACCGCATGGGGGAAAAGGAGGTATTGCTAAAGTTGCTCTGGCCATACCATGCTCAAAAGAGGTATGACAAGGTATGTCACAGTGACGTAAAACCGCGTTGTCCACAAATGACCTGGCACACGGGTACCTACGCCACTGGAGCCCAATTATTGGGAGAATATATAGACGACCAAACCTACCATGCGGGATTCCTACGCCACTGTGGTCCACGTACTGGGGGGCTTTAGGCGACCAAACATATTACACGGGGTTCCTATGCTACTGTGGCCTACTTACTGCGGTGAATAGACGCCAGAACCTACTACACGGGGTTCCTACTCTGCTGTGGTCCACTTACTTCAGTAACGCCAGAGCCTACTACAGAGGGTTTCTACGCCACTGATAACTTACTGAGATGAATAAGCGCAAGAACCTACTACAGGGGGTCCCTAATCCCCTCTGGCCCACTTAATGTACCATTACGCATAAATCTGAAGACACATTTCAGCACCAGTATGCCTTATCGACACACCTAATGAACTTTAACAGCAGTTTGGACACGCAGCAAAAGCACACTCGTAATGGCACTTATTTATTCTGTGCTGCCGTTAGCGTGTCAATCTATTTTTATCTGTTTCTCCTCCTAAAAGCGCTGCACGGTATTTCTAGTAACGGAGTGGAGTCATTGTCAGGTTACTTGATATACAGACGACGTGTGCTGAACTGGATTCTCTTGTGTCTAAATGATTGATTGATTGACTTTATTTTCCAAGGAAAGAGGTTTTAGGCGCAGAGGCACATCATTATAATCCTGTCCTTGCTATAACTAATGTACACAATCAAGACAACAGCATACGAAACAACGTATTGAACGTGAAGAAGGAGAAGCGCACACACACACACACACACACACACACACACACACACACACACACACACACACACACACACACACACACACACACACACACACACACACACACACACACGCGCGCGCGCGCGCGCACGCACGCACGCACACACACACAAACACATGTATATCTAAGTCGTTATATTCACAGACACGCACGCACGCACGCACGCACGTGCATGTTTGTGCACGCGCAAGGCTGGTTACATCGTAACATCAGCAGCTGTAAGCCACAACAGCTTGAGATATATATAACTGACCGTTAAATAAGTAAAATGAAGTACGTCAAGGTCTGAAGAATAATTTGTAGAGAGCATTTATAAACGCCTTATGAGATTTAAGAGATTTTACTTTTGTTTTTAATGAGTTCCATAGGGACGCACCCGAAAAAGAAAAGCTAGTCTTAAACAGATCAATTCTACGGCGAGTCACGACAAGATTGTTCCTCTGGTTTATGTAGCAAGTTTGCGAGTGTCGGCACATTGTAAGTAAATACTGTGGGGCTTTGCCATAGACGATTTTATGCATCAGCTTCGCTTTATTGACGAGGAGCTGCTTTTGCAGTGGCAACATGCTTTGTTGGACAAGCTTTTTGTCCCTGGTCAAATTCGGACACAGTAGTATTAGCTTTACTGTACGGCGGTGGAGCGAGTTCAGTCTTTTGAAGTGATTTTAACAGCAGCCAGATAGGTGAGGAATAGTCAAAATGAGGCTTGATATAGGCATTGTAAAACAGTTTTCTAGTTGGAAGATCTATAATGCGTTTTAAGCGTGACAGAAGAAATACTTTTTTTAGACACGGCTTTGCAAATTTTGTCAACATGTGATTGCCACTGAAAGTGATCGTCGATAACAACACCAAGCAGAGTATGTTCGGACACTTGCTTAATTGGATCATTGCTAATGGCAAGGTTTAGAGGGGCAGGGTGAAGCTGGTGTTTTTAGCGTGTTGTGAGGAGCATTGTTTCAGTTTTGGAAGGATTCAGTACCATTATGGTTTGAATCAGACCAAGCTGTTACCTCATCTAGACTGCCCTGTAAAGTATTTCATATTTGTTGGACGTCTTTCGCTGATGGTGGTGTCATCCGCAAACATCTCACAAGTGGTGTCATCCGCAAACATCTCACAAGTGGTGTTTGCGTCAGACAGCTGCAAGGGTAAGTCATTTATA
>BTPG01000005.1:65930340-65935340 GCA_036245525.1 Semisulcospira habei
GTTTCAGCTGGAAGCATAGATCCTTATGAGCCCCGCAACTGCAGGGGCACATGAGGATCTATGCCTCTTGCAGCTGGGTGATGTTCACTTTTTTCTCGGCATTGAAGGGGTTAATCTTGCGAAGAAAAAGAATGAGTATTGTAAAAATCACGACAACTCTGATCTAATCTGGCAAAAGCCAGGATGTCCATATTTTGTGAAAAGCGCGATTTTCAATGCAGTGCATTGCAAATCTCGCTTTTTCGCCGTGCTGTGGAACATAATTATATCACAACGTTGTGAATACCACAATATTCTTATGAAGATACAAGTCAAGACGGATCAATGTCCATGAATCTGCAATCGGTGTAGTTTTGAAGCTTAGATGACGTGTCTGTTGTTATGGAAGTGCTCAGACGGAAATTTTTGTCAGTTTTACTATATCGTGTGGTATCGTATCGTATCGTAGAGGATCGCATCGCATCGTGTCGTGTCGTGTCGTGTCGTGTCGTGTCGTGTCCTGCTGTATCATAGATAGTGCGTAGCTACAGTATCTATGGCTGTGTCGCATCGTATCAGTATGGCTGTGCATTGCATTGTAACACACGCCTACCATACTTAACCCACTCAGCCCGACGCACGCATTTCCCAAATTTTGGAGGCGTCATCTAACGACTACGTACCTGTTGCAGAAGATGGATCGACCATGATAATTCAAGGGTAGTGCCAGATTGGCTTGGCGCCGACAGGCGCCAAGCTAATCTGGCACTACCCTTGAATTATCATGGTCGTCCCATCTCCTGCTGTAGTGCGTCAAGACTGAATGGGTTAAAAGTGTACTGACGAGCAAAGGAAATGCGACATTTCTGGAATCATCGGAAACACTTTAGTGAAGTGTTTCCGATGATTCTCCAAAAAGTCGAATTTATTATTATTATTTTTTTAATTATTATTTTATTTTTTATTTTTTTTTTGGCCATAAGTATAGTATGACCGGCCTCTGTGGTTGCAGCAAATAATGTACGTACTCGTTTCATGTATGTGGGCAGAAACAAAGTGCTGGGCATCTCTGACGGTATCGACCAGATGGGCACCGTGAAGTGGGACCTGGCTCTCTGCCTTCTCCTGGCCTGGATCGTGGTCTACTGCTGCATCTGCAAGGGCATCCGCTCCTCCGGCAAGGTCCGTGCCCCTGTCCCTCCGGCAATGCCCATGTCTTATAAACCCCTTTTACTGCCAGCGAGCGCATATCATATTTCTGACATCTTTGTCAGTTCAGCGCCAAGGACCTCAAGCCGCTCGAGCACACGCCCAATGCGCAAAAGGCCATCGGGCCGATGGCCTTTTGCGCATTTCAAGAGGCATTACATGACGTCTGTATGTGCTACGGACCTACTGTATATGCACAGGGGTAGGAGGGGGGGGGGGGGGACCGAAGTTATGGCAGTTATTATGAGTTGTAGCCATAGTTTAGTGCCCCTTACTCAGAGCGTCAATAAGACTCTTGCAAAACTCTGGCTATACCTGCCATAACTTCGGTTTCCTCCTCCTGTGTAGAGATGTTGATTACGTAACAATGTTGTGTGCGTCACGTGATTACATTATGTACAAATATGCTGATAACCTAATAACTTTGTCCGCACTACGTCATCACTTAATGTCACGTGCTGATGTGCGGATTTTACACGTGTGCTGGTCTGTGATTTTGAGCTTACGGCCAGAGGCCGTAAGCTCCAGAATCGCAGACCAGCACATATATGTGTGCTTGGCGTGCAGGTGATGTACGTGACTGCCACCTCGCCCTACATTTTCATGTTGATTCTGCTGATCCGCAACTCGCTGCTGGATGGGGCCAGCGAGGGGGTCAAGTTTTACCTCACCCCCAACATCAGCAAACTGGGAGAAATGCAGGTTTGTGCTCACATGCAGAGTTTTGTTGTTGTTGTTGTTGTTGTTGTTGTTTTTAATAAATAGCTTTTTTTTAAATTTGCTATGTTGACAAATGATCGTAGCACTAAAGCTTATGTTAGTGATAAAACGGATAGCCCATCTAGAGAACTATATATATTAGTGTCACAAGAGTTTATTTGTGTATGTTCCGCAAAAAAAACCATTGCGGAACGATGTGTGTGTGTGTGTGTGTGTGTGTGTGTGTGTGTGTGTGTGTGTGTGTGTGTGTGTGTGTGTGTGTGTGTGTGTGTGTGTGTGAGAGAGAGAGAGAGAGAGAGAGAGAGAGAGAGAGACAGAGACAGAGCCGGGGGGTGGGGGTGGGGGTAATTGAATCAGGGGTGTGTGTGTGTGTGTGGGGGGGGGGGGGGGGGAGATAGTTAATTGAATCCGTAGTCCACTGCAGGGGATAATTGCTAGCTCTTTTTGGTATTTGATCTGTGATCAGTTCTCTCCCTTATCCTAATGCGACCTACTCCAGGCAGTAAAGGCTTGGTAGATCGCAATATCTCCTTTATACCTGTGTATTTGTATGTCTTACAATAAAACTGGACGAAAAGGCCAATTATGGAAATTTGAATGTCGTAAAAGAAAAGACTGTTTTGCTCTTCCTCTCCTTCGTATGCAGGAGAGTACGTTACGTCACGCTCGAAAGACTGCGGATAGCTTTTGGTTTGTTTGCCTGTTCACATCGATTGTGAAAAAGTTTTTTTTATTTTTTTTTTTTTATTTATTTTTTTTTTTAAAGTCTTATTTGAGGCAAGGCAAAGTGCACGACAACATCGTTAAGCTGTCGTAACAGCGACTTTTAGCAATCGATGCCCGCCATGGACCAGATCGCTTTAACTCGAAATCCGCAAATTTTGAAGTTCATATATTGTACATTGCTTAACGTCCCGACAGCAACAAGGCTTTCTCAGGACGTGCCTGCACTGCTTGTGAAAAAAAAATAAACAGAACATTGAATGTATGTCGCCAGCCGGTCAAATACGTTAAATAAACCTAACACATGGGGCTAAATAAAGCTAAGACCATTTAGCAACAAACATCCAATATCAAGAGCTACAGGCAGTGCAGACAGTAGGGAGAGTTTTAAAAAGGCAAATACAGGTGAATGGACAAAGGGTAGACAGAAACACATGCCCCAGAATGGAGAGGAAAACCCACCCTGTGGGGCTGACCAGGGTGACCCTGGGAACTAAAAAATACCTAACCCCACCCAAGTCCCCCAGGGCAGACCCGGGTGGGGCAAAATTTTGAAGTTGCCCCCTGAAGACTGTATTACGCTTCTGGAAACAGATCGAGCGTCATAATTCAAGGGTTGTGCCAGAATAGCTTGGCGCCAACGGGCGCCAAGCTATTCTGGCACAACCCTTGAACTATCACGCTCGATCCATGTCCTTGCCGTGGCGTGTCGGAGGTGAATGAGTTAACTTGTGCCAGATTAATAATAATAATAATAATGACGGTATTTATAATGCGCTTATCTTATAATAATTATAACTCTAAGCGCGCACTCACAACTCGCGCACGCATGCGCACGCTTTAGACAACGACTCACGTACCACAAATAGTGAAATACATTACGACAGTCTGCTTAGGGTGGGGAGTGTGGTGCTATAGTGCTAGAACTGTTGAAAGAGGTGAGTTTTGAGGGCGGACTGGAAGGAGGAGAGAGAGAGTGTTTCTGACGGAGAGAGAGTGGGAGAGTGTTCCAGGTGGATGGACCGTATACTGAGAAGGAGCGGGGGCCGAAAGTGCTGAGTTTGATGACGCAGACTCTCTGTCTGCAGCATTCGTTAATTCAACACCAAGAAACCCAAGCTGTCCCAAGGAACATGGATTCACAGTGGTGCTGTCGGTCAGCAAGAGGCATAGATCCTCATGAGCCCCCGCGACTGCAAGGGGCACATGAGGATCTATGCCTCTTGCAGCTGGGTAGCGTTCCCATTTTCACGGCGCTGAACGAGTTGATTTCCACTGATCCCTTGTGCTGCTGTTTCAGGTGTGGGTGGATGCAGGCACCCAGATCTTCTTCTCCTCCTCCATCGCCCTCGGGACGCTGACCGCGCTGGGCAGCTATAACAAATTCAACCACAATTCATACAGGTTAGCATCTCTTGACGTTCTGACGATTTAACCCCTTCGCTGCATGGACTCAAAGCGATGCCAGCAAGAGACACAGATCCTCATGAGCCCCCGCAGTCGCGGGGGCTCATGAGGATCTGTGTCTCTTGCAGTCGCTCCATCGTGTCTCAACCACGTTTTTTTCCGGCAGACAAGGGGTTAATGTGTCCTAGCACATTAACCCTCTTAGCCCATGCAGCCACCGGTACTGTACACAGTACCAGTGGCTGCACGCACAAGAGGGTTAATCGCATGGCATATAACTCTGTGAGCCCTAAGGTCGAAGTCCCCAACTTCGAGACTGTGAAAGCTTGCATACTGTTCAGAAGCTATACCGGTTATGATTGTTCAAGTTGTCAGAATAGCTCGGCGCCTTGAGGCTTGTGATGCTTTCAGTTAAAGTGTTACTGCACGGGGACGTTTTTGGAGCTTCCATAAGTTCATAAGATGTGGCAATTTCATGGCAAGTGCTGCATTTTCTATTGACCCGAACAAGTCGGGAGAGGACATTACAACAAAACGCGAATTATAAATGCTTAGAAAAGAACGTTTAGAAAAACACCTACTGTCTTTTTTTTTAAAAAGCCCGTTTCTTTCTTCGTTGGAATGTTCTCCGCATCTTGTAAACACAATTTGCAGCCAGGTCATTCAAGTCGTGAATTCTTGTTTTGGAATGTTTGTCATTGTTTTTTTTTTGTTTTTTTTAAAAACCAACTCATTTTATCGTGCAGGGATTCCGTGCTTTTCGCGTGCGTTAACAGTGGGACTTCGTTTTTCGCCGGCTTCATTGTGTTTACTATTCTCGGCTACATGGCCAAAATACAGGGCCGCAGGATTCAGGATGTGGCCGAGTCAGGTAAGTCACGTTTTGACACTTTCACTGTCGGCAAGACGTGAACACGATACGAATGCAAGAGACATAGATCCTCATAAGCCCCCCGCAGTTG
>BTPG01000005.1:65940340-65952840 GCA_036245525.1 Semisulcospira habei
CCTGAATAAAAACGTTTCATCATCATCATCATCATCATCATCTCTCTCTCTCTCTCTCTCTGTCTCTCTCTCTCTCTCTCTCTCTCTCTCTCTCTCTCTCTCTCTCTCTCTCTCTCTCTCTCTCTCTCTCTCTCTCTCTCTCTCTCTCTCTCCATAACAGTCAAATGTTTTACTTTATGTGCTTATGCGTAAGTTTAGATCTTCGAGCTGCAGCTGTCAGGGCCAAAATCACAGACCAGTACACATTTTTGACAATGTCCTTTTAACTCTTCAGGCCCCGAGTAAAAAATCATCAAATTTTGGAGCTATCCTCAGAGGCCTTAGTCAGAGTTCTGGAGACGGATCGACCATGATAGTTCCAGGGTGGTGTCAGAATAGTTTGGCGCCCACAGGCGCCAAGCTATTCTGTTACCACCCTGGAACTATCATGGTCGATTCGCATCCTTTCGTAACACGTCAGGGCTTAGCCGGTTTAGTCAGTGAGTGTGTACTAGTCTGTGAAACGAAAGTTCCAAAAGGTTTATACATGCGAGTATTAACCCTATGGGTGTCGGTAGCGGTTTTAGTCGCGATGATTCCTGCAGGAATCATCGCGACTAAAACCGCTACCGACACCCACAGGGTTAATATCCACAGCCAAGTTTTTCTTATTTAGAGTGCAATAGGCAGTGATAATATAATTATGTGATATGCACATAACTGTAATGTGATTTGTAAGCTGCTATTGCATTGCTTTGTATGGGTGGATATGTATTTGCGTGTTCATAGGTTAAACGTATCTTCTTACTGAGACTAGGCACTGTAATTTCTCATTTGCGAGGTTAGTACATTATTCGAATCTTGAATCTTGAAAATTAGACACACCAGCACGCACGTGTGAAACTATTGTTTCATCTTGTTTTCCTAGGCTATATTTGTAATGAGCGCCATCAACTACTCTGAGCTGGACTACCAACGTCCGGGGTCAAAGGGCACCTACATCTACCCGGATTGGGCCGTGGGTATCGGGTGGGCCCTAGCCGCTGCCTCGGCCGTGTGGATACCCATCGTGGCCGTGTACAAGTGGGTGAAGAACGGCGCTTCGTGGGAGGTACGGTCCTTATTTTTGAATGTAGACCGTATGATTTATGTATGTCTCTTGTTTCCCTGCCCCGTGTCATTGTTTTGAGCGAATTTTCTGTTTATAGTTAAGAGATTCATACATGATGCGCTGCCACGCATGTACGAAACACTTGACCCTTTATCCCTGTTAGCCCCAAGGCCGTCCCATTTCTCAAATGTTGGAGGTGTTGTCTAACGACTATGTATCAGTTGCAGGGAATGGATTGACCATGATGATTCAAGGGTATTGCCAGATTAGCTTGGCGCCTTCAGGCGCCAAGCTAATCTGGCACTACCGTTGAATTATCATGGTCAAGCCATCTCCTGCTGTAGGGGTCCGGGGCTAAAATGGTTAACTACCGGGGCAAGGCAAAGACATCCGCAAGAGACACTGATAAACCCTCATGAGCCCACGCAGTCGCGGGGGCTCATGAGAGTGTGTGTCTCTTGTTTGTCCTATGCTCTTTATATTACGGCTGCTTCTCGTGTCCTGATATTTATGTTGCTCACGCAGAAGTGTGCAAGATTTCAGACGCGCAGTTCGTGATCACTGGCAGCGAAGGGGTTAACCATACATAGAAAATTCGCAGAACGTACCCACGCCGGGTTTCCCAATGAACACAGTTGAACTCGTGAACGGCGCGTTAATGTACTATTTTATTACACTCACGAACCAGATACACTGAGGTGAGGCTAGGGTTGGTAGAATAGTAGCGGCACATACCAAGGGGAATTACTCAGCGCTGGACAGACAAACGGTTAGATCCCATGTCTCCTCCTATCAGGCACCCGGCCAATCGCCAGCCAAAGGAAAATACGTAGGTCATTAACAAGACGATCATATAAATAAATAACACACCTGAGGGATGTGTGTAATCGTCTTGTTATTTTTACCTGCGCTTATTACTCGGAGTAGAAGAATCGCTTTCTGGCAATTTAAGTGTTCTCTCGTTTTTACTGTGCGCCCGACGAAACTGTAACCATGAAACATGCATGCGCCTGACGACCTTGGTGCTTGTTTATCTGTGTGTCAGCCTGCTCGCGCGCGTGCCGTGCAATTCTCACTCTTGAAAGACTGAAGAGCGAGTCGTGCACTGCTCACTCATGAGCGGGCTGACTTACATATCATCAGTGGCGCACTGAGCTCGTCAGGCACATATGCCATGTAATTAGGCTTACTACATTTTCTCACTTAAAAAAACGCGACGCTCTGATCAATCAAAAAGTTGCTTTGTACCAAGGTTTAACCCCTTGACGGTCAAGACACTATCAGAACCACCCACAGCAAGAGACACAGAACCTCATGAGCCCCCGCAGTCGCGGGGGCTCATGAGGTTCTGTGCCTCTTGCTTGTCTTATTTTGTATCCGTGTTCATTGGACGACTGTTTTTTTTTTTTTTTAATGTTTTGAATCTACAAATGTTTTTGTTGCGGTTTTTAAAGTGCGTGTCTGTACATCAATGAGGAATGGACGGGCGCATTTGGCGTGAGGGTGCTCAGGTTCACTTTTGTTGACCATAATGATGTCAGTCCACACACTTACTAATACACACTAATCAGCGGTTGCGAATCGACGGAGACAATCAGTCTAGAAGCCCGAGGATCGTGAGCAGTTCTTCCTCTGGCAGTGATGGCCTCAGCCGCGCTTTTGATCTGCGCTCCTTAAACAAACAAACAACGCCATCGTGGTCCGATTATCAAATTTCATTCTCATTTTCCATATAATTATCAGTTCCGAAATACAACAAGCGGCGACTGTAACAAAATGCCAAAGAACTGAAATGGTTAGGCTGTTGCATCCGAAGTTTGTCAGAAGCCATGTGATTTTCACAGAGAAGTGTGGTCGTGACCGTCAAAACATCATTTTTATTTTTTATTTTTTAAGAGCGTTATTTGATTTATAAGTATGCGAATGTGTTACACCAGACACTGAACTGAACAAATTCGACTGTGTTTTGTTTCAGCGTTGACCCCAAGACGTAGATCGAGAATACAAACATTCATTGTTCACGGTTCTTTCAGGTCCTGAAGCTTCTGTGCCGGCCATACGGCCTCGAGCCTCATCAGCTACGCCCACAGGACATAAATGAACGGACTTTGGCTGACCTGGAGAGGGAGAGGGGTGTGGGGGCGGCGGCCCAGGTCAATTACCACGTTGAGGATGGCAAGCAAGGCACGGTCAACGTCGCTTTCAACGGGGAGGGCAGCAAACACCCATCTCTTAATGAAGGAACCTTCACCAAGTTTTGAATTTTTCGTAGGCTCGTTCCGAAAGCGCAACAGTAGCCGTCTGCAAGAGGCATAGATCCTTATAAGCCCCTGCATCATCTGAGGCTAATGAGGATCTATGCCTCTTGCAGATGTCAGTCTGTATACGTCAGCAAGTCTGGGTATGTCCGGCGGCTCAGAAGTTCGAAAGTGAAACAGTGTACGTACGCAAGTGTCATAGATCCCCATGCGGTGCCCCAGCATCCTGCTCTGAAGAACTGAATAGACGGACATTTGTCCGCAAGAGGCATATATCCTCATAAGACCATGTCGAGGCTTATGAGGATCTATGCCTATTGCTGACAAATATTCGTCCGTTTACATTCGCGTAGAACACGCGTCCATCACAGAATGATCCATATCATTGTTTACGTAAGTCTCGTTCTTTACAAAAGGAAAGAGATTGTATGCATTGCAGTCATGAGACGTGATATTCCATTGCGACAGGCTCATGTTTAGATACATAGTGTACACTGACAGATGTTCGTGGTCTTTGTAGCCCGAGCGCTTAACTCATTCTACCCCAGACACACCACAGCAAGATAAAGATCGACCATGATAGTTCAAGGGTGATGCCAGAATAGCTTGGCGCCTATGGGCGCCAAGCTATTTTGGCATCACCCTTGAACTATCATCGTCGATCTGTGTCCTGCACTGCAATGCAGTCTTCAGAGGACAGCCGCAAAATTTGGGGATTTCGGCACCCGTTCAGTGCAAGTTGACACAAATTGTGTTTCTGCATTCTGTGTTAATTCAACACCAAACTGTCCCAGCTTTCCAAAGTACATGGATTCAAAATGGTGTGACCAAGAGGCATAGATCCTCATGAGCCCCCGCAACTGCGGGGGCTCATAAGGATCTATACCTATTGCAGTTGGGTGGTCTTTGTCTTCTAGCTGAGGACGACTCGCTGTGAAAATCCACGTTGCTGTGCGGGTGTAACACGCTACATTGACTCTCGGTGACTTCGAGTCGACCAGACGACGCTTTATGTGTACCCTGTGTACATCCCACATGAGTCGTTCACCCATTTAACCCCACGGTCCCACTTGCCAAATTTGGTAAGTGTTACTTAATGACTATGTATCAGTTGCAGGTGGTGGTTTGAGCATGATAATTCAAGGGTAGTGCCAGATTAGCTTGGCTCTCAATCCATCACTTGCTGTCGGGCGTTGAGGCTAAATGGGTTAAGCGTGTTACTCACAGGCATGGGATGATCGTCGTGTAATTGATCATCCCTGTAGTGGGAAAGTATTTCCCACTACTAGTGGAAGAGCCCTGTGAAAAATCATTACATAGACCTGGGACAAATTGCAACAAAAGGTTTTTTAACGTCAGTCGGTAGAGAGCAATATGTAGAACACACCCTTAAAAGTACTAACAAATAATAATAATAATAAAGGTAATTTGTATAGCGCCTAATCACCAAGGTGCTCTAGGCGCTTTACAATCACAGTAATGAAACAGTGAAGCAAAATACAAAAAACAAGCGCATACAACAACAAAAATACATTGATTTACAAGGAGCAGAAAACTCACACACACTCACACACACACACACACACACACACACACACACACACACACACACACACACACACACACACACACACACACACACACACACATGATGAGCCGGCAGACAAAATGGTCTTTACGTATATGCAACAGAGAAAAGGTGTTTTAAGCTTGGATTTGAAAATGGAAAGAGATGATGAGTGACGCACATGAGCTGGGAGGGCGTTCCATGTAAGGGGACCAAAATACGAAAATGCACGATGACCTTGAGCGACCTTATTATATCGGCCTTAGTGCGCCCGTAATCATTAATATACAGGCGACCGTTTACGAGTCGATGATCCCACGCCTGTATCGTTACTCCCTCACGCGAAACGATCAATCCGTACATATTGCACATATCAAAGTGACCTCAGGTCAACGTGGCGCGTGCCGAAGTGATCCGGGTCAATCTGGCACATATCAAAGTGACCTCAGGTGAACACTGATGGCTCATGCCGAAATGATTTCGCGTCGATCTGGTACACGTTACAGTGACCGCGGATCGAGCTAATAGTGTAGGGGTGATATCGGTTTGCTACAGGGGAGTCTGACGGACCATCATGAGTCACACCCGATGACCGTATTGCACTCGTTACAGGACTTCGGATTACGCAGTCCATGAGAAGTCAGACTGCCCACGTCTTTTACCTTTTTATCCAGTACTTGCGAAGTCGCGGCTTCAAAATCTTAATGGCCTTAGTCGCCTGCTCGGCGTTAACTCAACAAACTTCAAGATCTTAAAGAACGTCATTGACGCTACTGTATAGATTTAGATTTTTTAAAATAAAATATTTTAAACCTTTCACAGCCAATGGACGCAAAATGTTATTTTTAAAATCCGGGAAAAATAAACACTGAATACTCCAAGATATCCAAGGATATGAACATGTCAACAAGAGGACAAAGAACTTCATGATCCAACTGAAGTGCAAGAGGCAAAGAACCTCAAGACCCCCGCAGATGCGGGGGATCATGAGGTTCTTTCCCTCTTGCAGTTTAGTTGGCTGATGATCGCATTTTTTTTCTGACAGTGAAGGGGTTAAAGACGCATTACTGACCAGCGGGCAGGACCCCCTGCTTGTGCTTGTCAGTACACATGTGACACGTGAACGATCATTCCAGAACTGACTTTTCTCAACAGCAGGTATGACGCTTTACAACGATTCATAGCCCTCGATTCAAGACTAATAACACGATCGGACTAGGCGTTTGCCACGAGTGTATTCAAGCCACTCGCGGTTATTTTTTAGAGCAATTTTATAGCATATCAACATGCTCTATTATAGACAAAATAAGAAAGAATATTCACACTGGATGTGCATATTGTGTGTGTGTGTGTGTGTTTACGATGGGCTTTATTGTATGCCTACAACTGCGTGTCTTGCAATAATATGCTTTTTTTTAAAATTATACGTACCCTGTAAGACATCGTCTTGTGGTTGTGTCTGCTGTGATTCTTACAACTACAGTACCAGTGTAAACTGAACTTAGGGTGCCTAGCAGTGGCATACAAACCCATGACATAGTCTTACCCCCACCCCTACCCCTCACCCCTCCTCCCAGTGAAAATGTAGGGGGAGGGGGGGGGGGAGAGGGCAGAGTATCCCCTCCATGCATATCGCTTTCCCCCTCCCGTTGTTTCATGTTTTGGAGACTGAAAAGCAACATTCCAGGAACGCTGGGTTCCAAGAAGTGAGGTCTAAAATCACAGATCACCCCGTGTACACCTAAGCTGACCTCTGCTTGCCCAGTTTAACCAATTTAGCCCCGGCGCACTACAGCAGGAGATGGATAGATCATGATCATTTAAAGGTAGTGCCAGATTAGCTTGGCATCAGGCGCCAAACTAATCTGGCACTACCCTTGAATAATCATGGTCGATCCATCTCCTGAAACTGGTACGTAGTCGTTAGATGACATCCCTAAACAGAAATGCGGCCGTGGGCTAAAATGGGTTAATTTAAGGTCTTTTGCTGAGTGTGCGCATGCGTGTCTCGTTGAACAAAAAGGAGAATGAAAGTGAGACAGTTTATATCGTTGGGTTCACCGTCGTCCGTTGTTGGCGTTGCTGTTGTTGTGTCTGTTATCGGTGTTTTTATGTCGATACAAAGTGGATATTCTATTTTTATATGTATACACATGATTGATTAAACAAATATGGTTATTTTCTTTTTTTCTTGTCCTTTCTTTTGAATTGTCAAACTACAGTTGCGAGAATTAGAGCTGCGAGTGTGCGTGCACTGTATTTTGTATTCTCAACATTCCAATCCGATTTGGGTTTTGTTTTTTTTTTGTTTGTTTGTTTGCGATCCGCCTTTGACAGAATTTTATCTGTCAAAGTTTCGTTGATATTATCTTAGAAAGTGCTGTGATAAAATGAGAGCCGGAAGCGGAAATGTTACGTCGCATTTTGGACTCACTTTTTGGTCGCAAATTCGCTTCTTTGCACCAGCACAGGACGGTCCGGCGACTATGATTTTTGGGGTTACAGGAGCCCTTCCGGCGACCAAAATGAATGCGGAGATGCGACTGTCGCATCATGGTCACATTTAGGTTTCATTTGCGACGGTCGCAGTATGGTCGCGTTTAGGGCTTATTTGTGATGGTCAACGAAGAACAGTAGTATAAGGGCTCACAGGGACCGTCGCATGATGGTCGCACTTGGGCTTCAATGTGACCCCACCCTTCTTTGTTCCTCAAACAATATTTGCATGCATAATAATTACAAGAGTCAAGCCTGATTCAAACATTAGGCATTCTTCTACAAAAAGGCACACTGTAAAATGCATTATAAATGACTCCTTGGACAAAATGTCTACTTAGTCTATTTAAAGTTTGATAGAAACTGTCATGAAAAAAACAATCTCAAGAAAAATGTAACAACTGCAATCAAACCAAACATAAAACTGTAAATTGTGTTTAATTATTATTGATAATTTATAACATTAAATATCTATTTTCTTTTATTCTTCATGTCTTTCACACTCACTGAGTTATCATGACTCTAAAAATAATAAATAATAATAAAAAATAAATAAAATAAACAAAGAAGCTTCACTGCATAGCTCTGGCTCTGACCTCCTCAGTTTTAGTCAGTAGTTCAGTAAAATGTACTGCCATGAATTGTTTGGAACGTGTTGCTTTAATGTTCCTGCACCATACGATTAACTTTCGAAAAAGTGCAAGAATGCAACAAGACAGCTACAGTTCACAGTTTCAACCATTATGGTGAAAAAATCCAAATTCTGTAAGGTATTTTAGCTAACTTATTAAAGCTAATCCATTTGGGGATCTTGTGGTATAGGAACAGTAAAGCAGCACATTTAAATAAGGGAGACCGAGCCAGAGACAGGTGGGTCCGAGCATTTGTTGTTCTTGCAGAGCCATTTTAAGATCTGTCATCAAAAAGTGCCATCTTTGAATAGAAGAAGAGCCGTTTAGATATCCTTGGTGTGGCACAGTTTCATTTTCCCTCGTGAGGGATTCACCAAATAGAAAAATAGCAATCAGGAATATGTCCCGCTGTATCAGTTAGTACAAACGTAAACACTGAAACTGGATAAAGCACATCGTCATGTTGTAGGCAGAACTGGTGCAGTTAGATGTTAAGATCTGTAGTGTCTTGTAGTCACTTGCCATCAGTAGTGAAAGCATTAGCACCTGAAAAAATACAATACCATGTGTACAGCAACTTTGCCTATAACATGGTCAGGTTGAACAAAAGTCAGATGTTAAGACACTTTTCGGAGGTCCCGATACACTATTTCTATATGTGTTATTTCACTGACAAAAGCGTTAGACATAACAATAAGTAAATGTTTGTTCTTTGTATTTGTTACAACCGAAGTTACCTTTGACAAACTATTTATATTTCAAAATTTGTTTTTCTCCATCAACAACATTGATGGAAACATAATCATGTTCTGAGATGAAGAGGAAATTTAATTCCACACATATGCACCTGAATAAAACAAGGTATGCACTTCTGTACAAAAGATCATTTTGCAATAAGTCTGTTTCTCAATATGACACACACAGAGAGAGAGAGAGAGAGAGAGAGAGAGAGAGAGAGAGAGAGAGTGGGGGGGGGGGGGGGAGAGAGAGAGAGAGATGATGATGATGATGATGATGATGAAACTTTATTACATAACGGTAGAAGTTTTGACAGATACAAATACGTCATTTTTCAAACTTGCCCTTTCTAACATACTACAACATGAAATATAATGAAGACAAACAAAAAATTATTTAACGCAAACAAAAAACATAACTAAATAAGTACAGACACACGCAGTACAGAAAATGATACTACTAAGGTAGCAATAAACAAATACAAAAAGGAAGTAACACTCCTCAGCACAAATTACATAGGGGGGAAAAAATTATAGCACAGCAAAAACAAGCACAAAGTACCAAGAATCAAACATACATACACACACCTTTACAGCCGTGTAAATGCACGCACTAACATATATACATTTACATAACCTTTCATCAGAATGACAGGATAAAAATAATATATCTAAGCAGTTTCCATCAGGTATGTGTGTAGTTTTGTTTTAAAGGAGGAAAGGTGGGTTAGTGTTTTTAAATGTTGAGGAAGTGAATTCCATAAAAGTGGTCCCGAAAAGGCTAGGCTTGATTTGAATAAGTCAATGCGAGGTAGTGGTATTCGAAGAGTACTGTTCTTCGAGGACCTTTCACACTGTCGTGGAGTAAATTTAGCTGTTAGATACTGTGGAGCTTTCTTGTGGAGAATTTTAAGCATAAGTATGCACTTGATGTAAACGAGTTGTTGATGAAGGCCAAGAAGTTTGAGATTTTGCAGTTTTACAGCGGTAGGAATGGGTCTTATATCTACATTTTTAATGGCTCTTTTGTATAGTGAATTTAGTTTTTGATATGCACATCACCGCTACCATCCCAAACAGTGGAGATGTAATCAACATGAGATTTAATGTGCGCATGAAAAAACATTTTTCGTGTATTTATGTCACTCACACTTCTCAATTGTGATAAAATAGATATATTTTTTGATATTTTCTTACATATATTAGTCACATGTTTCTCCCAACTTAGCTGCTCATCTATACATATTCCAAGGAAGTTGCGTTCATGAACTTGTTCAATAGGTTGGCAATTAAGACTGAGCATTAGTGAAGGGGGGTGAAGTTGATGTTTTTGTCATGAGGTGATTAACATGCTCTTCGTCTTATCAGGATGTAGTACCATGTGGTTTTTACAGCACCAATCAGAAACTTCGTCAAGACTGGATTGTAAATGACGACTAATATCATGACTGTTCTTACCA
Organism: Semisulcospira habei; assembly: GCA_036245525.1. Lineage (NCBI taxonomy): Eukaryota > Metazoa > Mollusca > Gastropoda > Semisulcospiridae > Semisulcospira > Semisulcospira habei. Next base: position 65,950,581 of record BTPG01000005.1, read on the forward strand.
GGAACGTGAAGGCTTGTGTCGTCCGCAAAGAGATTACAATTAACGTTAGGGTCGGAAATATGTAAAGGAAGGTCATTAATGAAAAGTAAAAATAGGAGGGGTCCTAGAATTGATCCTTGAGGAACTCCAAATTTAACATGGCCTTGCATAGAGTACTGACCATGGACGTATACTTTTTGCTTTCGGTCTTCCAAATAGGATCTGAGAAAAGTTATTGTAGTTTTGTCCATGTGGTATATTGTAAGCTTATGTAAGAGAATCTCATGGTCCACAAGATCAAAAGCTTTTTTAAGATCTAGGAAAACTGCTCCCGACATTAAATTTTTATTAATTGACTCTAGCCAGCAATCTACAATATGTGTGAGTGCTGACTGGCATGAATGGGTTGGGCGAAAACCGGACTGATGAATGTTTAGTAAATTACCCTTCTCAAGGAAATTAAGAAGATGCTTGTGAATGTGCCGCTCTAATGGCTTTGACAAGGCTGAGAGCAAAGAGATCGGTCGGTAATTATGAATATCTTCAAGGTTTTTAGTTGTGGGGATCGGAACTACCTTTGCTTCCTTCAGGACTGTAGGAAAATAACTTTTATTTATACACAGATTAAAAATGTATGTAAGGGATTGTATTGTGTAAGGCAACGACAATTTTAGCGATTGGTTATCAATATCATCAATCCCTCTACTTTTCTTATTCGGCATGTCAGAAATATACTTACCGATTTCTGCTATTGATATATTAGGAATTACGAATTTTTGTGTTATATTTGTTGCTTCGCTGAAAGATCTCAGAAGACTTGAGATACTATATTGCGTACTGATATTTGATGCTGAGAGAGAGAGAGAGAGAGAGAGAGAGAGAGAGAGAGAGAGAGAGAGAGAGAGAGAGAGAGAGAGAGAGAGAGAGAGAGAGAGAGAGAGAGAGAGGTGTTCACACGTTTCTGTTGTAATGCTGGAGCTTCTTCCCTTTCAGAGTGTGAACAACCCCACCCGGGTCTGCCCTGGGGGACTTGGGTGGGGTTAGGTACTTTTTAGTTCCCAGGGTCACCCTGGTCAGCCCCACAGGGTGGGTTTTTCTCTCTATTCTGGGGCATGTGTTTCTGTCTACCCTTTGTCCATTCACCTGTATTTGCCTTTTTAAAACTCTCCCTACTGTCTGCACTGCCTGTAGCTCTTGATGTTGGATGTGTGTTGCTAAATGGTCTTAGCTTTATTTAGGCCCCATGTGTTAGGTTTATTTAATGTATTTGACCGGCTGGCGACATACATTCAATGTTCTGTTTATTTTTTTTTTTTTTCACAAGCAGTGCAGGCACGTCCTGAGAAAGCCTTGTTGCTGTCGGGACGTTAAGCAATGTACAATCAATCAATCAATCAGAGTGTGAACATTATAAACGTTCAGGACACAACTATGTCAGTCTTTACAGAAACAAGCCTAGCCCCCACTCACCTGTGTATTCTTGGACTGCATGAAATGTAGCCATAATAGACTGCACTTTCCCACCAGTCACAACTGTCATAAACAGGAGAAATGACTTTAAACATGCAGACACCAGGTTTAACGTAAAAACATAATTTCATTTCTTAGCTTTTCGATCCCATTCATGCCTACTTTTCTTTTATTGTCAAATAGTCTGCCTGTCAGTCTGTCTGTCTCTGTCACTTTCCCTTTTCCTGGAATTTTCTTCCTCGGCCATGTTTAACTGTGTGGCAAAAATCGAGTAGAACTATCCTCTATGACAAATCACATTGCAAATTAATCATGGAATCACCGAAGCCTTGCCACAAACGAAAACTCATACATGAGACCACTGAGTGTAGGACTACCAATATCTACACGCAAATATTTCACCACTGTTCTTTACACTGCGCTTCTTTGTTGCCTTGAAACAACCTTACTGCCATTTGGCAGTTGTTTGTTTTTTAGTTGAATGCTTCGACCCTACGTTTTCCATCACTACGCCAACAGTAGACACACTATATACCACGAAAAACAACAGTAAAAGGAAGCGTCCAAATTCACCTTCAGAGTCAACGAGAATGAAAAATAAAAGAATTAAAAAAGTTCATCGCACCCAGAGCTATCAAATAAAGTAAAAAATCATAAATGAAGCCAACTTACCCACCCTTGACGTTCTGTGTGAAACTTGTGGCTTTGCGTGAAAGCAACTTTTCTGACGAAAATAGAGATAATATAATCAGCAACACTTGATCCCTCCCTGGAAGCAATAACGTTCGCAGAGTCCTAAACTTGATGTTGC